>JAOCZM010000028.1:5675000-5872500 GCA_026122235.1 Vinca minor | reverse complement strand
AACCCTAAACCCTAAACCCTAAACCCTAAACCCTAAACCCCTAAACCCTAAACCCTAAACCCTAAACCCTAAACCCTAAACCCTAAACCCTAAACCATAAACCCAAAACCCTAAACCCTAAACCCCAAACCCTAAACCCTAAACCCTAAACCCTAAACCCTAAACCCTAAACCCTAAACCCCAAACCCCTAAACCCTAAACCCTAAACCCTAAACCCTAAACCCTAAACTCCTAAACCCTAAACCCTAAACCCTAAACCCTAAACCCTAAACCCTAAACCCTAAACCCTAAACCCTAAACCCTAAACTCCTAAACCCTAAACCCTAAACCCTAAACCCTAAACCCTAAACCCTAAACCCCCAAACCCCTAAACCCTAAACCCTAAACCCCCTAAAACCCTGCACCCTGCACCCCTAAAACCCCTGCACCCTGAACCTGTGACCCTAAACCCCAAACCCCAAACCCTAAACCCCAAACCCCTAAAACCCTGCACTCTGCACTCCCAAACCCCAAACCCCAAACCCCAATAGAATAGAGAATATGAAAAAATTCAATTGATCTTTTTTATCTTTTTTCGTAGTTAAATTGAAAAAAAAACCATCAAGTTGGCGTTTTCATTATGGTCTTGCAAAACGACAATTACTTAAATACGTTCGGATCGCCGGAAAAGCCAAGGGTTCAACAGGTCAAGATGCATGAGGGTTTAATTATCGAATCGCTTCCCAATGGTATGTTCCGGGTTCGTTTAGATAATGAAGATCTGATTCTAAGTTATGTTTCAGGAAGGATCCCACGGAGTTTTATACGGATTCACCCCAACATTCCCCACTGTCCGACTGTTGCTGAGCAGTTTTTGGATATCAAACGGACCTCCCCAGAAGGTAATTTTAATGTGGCCGATTTCCCCTCTTTTGCAATCAGTTTCGCTACAGCATATTTGCTTACTTGAACATAATTTCTTTCTTTCCAAATGGAAAGGGAAATAGTTAATTCCATACGAGCAATGCCATCGCCTACTTGAAGCACGGTACCGGTATTTACAATCTTTACTTCTCTATTATATTGTTCAATCCGTTCACGAATAATATTACTAATTTCGTCAGCTCGAATGGTTACCATGAGTATTTCTTACCAAACCCCTAAAACCCTAAACCCCAAACCCCAAACCCCAAAAACCCCAAACCCCAAAAACCCTAAACTCCAAACCCCAAGCCCTAAACCCGAAGCCCTAAGCCCGAAAACCCAAAGCCCGAAGCCCCAAAACCCCAATCCCCAAACCCTAAACCCCGTGTTTCATTTAATGTCTCATTAATAAAAAATTGTAATGTGTTAATTTTTTAATTAACAAATTATAATCTAAAAGAAATGGGAACTTTCAAAGGAAAAATTAATTCATGACAGTTTTTTAATCATGAGACAAAGAACGAGATACAGAATGAGACAAACTTTTTTTTTGTCCTCTTTTACCCATGAGGTATTGCACCTTTATACTATCTAGTCAACATTTTTTGTTATCTTTTTTTCATCTTCAATTTGAGAGTGTCAATAGGACTCTAGTGGCCCAGTGGAAACGGCCCTCCCACGCTTGGCTTCGGTCAAGTGTTCGAGTCCTATATCCCCATTCCCCTTCCCCCCCAATAAAAAATAAAAATAAAATAAAATTTGAGAGTGTCACATTTTATAAAATTCATAATTTACGGTTGGGACGCACGTGTGACGGAACCAAAAGGTATTTTTGTCCGTTAAAAATACATTATTTTATTCACAAACTATTTAGAATTTAGAGCTTTCAGCCAACATGATAAACACTATGAATTCATTCAATTTTAATTGAACCCCACTGATTTTTTTGTTTAATTATAATTATATACTCAAATATAATGATTAAGTGTGTGTTATTAAGTTAGTAAATTAGTTACCCCAGCTAAAAAATTTGGGTGATTCCAGACTCTAACAATACCCAACGCAGAAGACAATGATGTATTGATTCAATTCTCTTGATTGTGGTGTGGGTTCCAATCAATTTCTTTATTTGAAAGTTTTTAAATATTTTTTCTTCAAAATATTTACTTGTCTCACGCATAATATGATTTCTTTTGAGAAATTCGTCAAAAAATATTTACATTTACTAACTAATATTCACCGGAGTTAGAGGAATTTTTGTCCCTCCACTTCATCGCCTCTTCTTTTAGAAGAGGAAAGTTGATTGTCAAATGTAGTTTTAGCCTAAACTATCGTATTTTGTTAATTTGTTAAAACTGTCATAAAAAAAGTAGTTATTGATACAAATATTATAAAGAATGATTTTTACTAGAAATATAAAATAGTTTATTGGGAAAAAATCTCATAGAAAATGTGATGTCTTTTGAAATATTGTGAGGGCGGTTGTCCCTTCAAATCCACCAATATGCATGCCCCTCTTCTCCCCAACATTTCTAAAACGTCGAATTTTCTATATTGAAATTTTAGTTTATTTCTTGGTTCTATCCCTAAATGAGTGCCCCCATTGTCACTAAATTATGGATCCGTCACTATTAATGAGGGTGGGTGTAAAACTTGGCAGCAGGTGGATCATTTGATGGATGCCAAACCAGAACAGGAAATACAGTATTGTTATATGTTTGATAAAATTCCCTGGATGTAATTTTATTGGGGGTGTAATTTTAATGGTGTGAAAATCGTCTATATTCGTATATGTTCTTATTCCTGTGTCCAACTACTCAGAATTCGCCACGTGGAGATTTTTTTTAATTATAAATACATATGGTGAATTGTGAGTGAATGGACATAGGAATGAACGTACACGGATAGAGACGATTATTTGTCATTTTATTGTGAGAGGAGAGACCAATTGACAAAAGAATCAGATTCCAAAATATTTGATACACCAAACTTGAAAGTCAGAAAATGCCATTCCCACTGCTGGCTGCGTTGGAATCTCAATCTTTAATCAATTCATCATATCTGTGATAATCAACTTAATTTCTATGGCTCACTCACTGATCAAATTAAGTTCTGATGCATGGTGCTCTTATAGAAACTCAAACAACCAAATTATTCTTAATTCCAACAAAAATTAAGCACTGCGCAAATAAATCTGAAATTGCATAGCGGCGCGGTCAAAAGAGTTGTGAATCAAACGTCAACCTTACAATCATGATCAAGAGAAGGAGAAGACAACAAAGGAACTTGACCAGTGAACCCTTTCCTTAAACCCACCAACATATCACACTTGACATATATCCCGTAACGCCCACTCCTTATTCCTCCGGCTTTGTATCTGATTCTACCAGTCAGTACCAATCTCAGAGGCAACGCCTCATCCATTCCCTGCAGCCCATTCGACACCTCTTGTGAAACCGGCACTGATGCTCCGGCCCCACCGAGTACAGGTGAAAGTGCCACGGTGCTCTTTTTATGGTGGTACAGCCGCGGGAGCAGCGTTGGATGCGTGATCGGTTGGTTTCGATAGGAAATGAAAATGGAAAGGTGGTCATAAACGAAGGAGGTGCGCTTGTTAGAGTTCCTGGTGACGAGAGTGAACTGCATGGTGGTGGATAAGTAAGGAAGTGAGGTGGCGTTGAGCTCATAGACTGCGGCACTCACCACCCTGAACTTGGGATCCTGGGGTCGATAAACCAGCCATAATATCAGAGCTGTGACTCCAGCTATGAGTAGAAGGGTGACTAGGAACATTGATATGGCTCTGACCGCATAGCGAGAACGATTATAATCATCAGTCATCTTCTACTCTTTTATCTCTCCCTCACTGTGCTACGATCTGTTTAAAGGAGAGAGTGAGGAATTAATTAAAGTAGAAGGAATGGTTTGAACTGTGGGGGGGCCAGTGAGATATATTCTCCCAAACTTAACATACAATACTGATCCAGCTCCACCAATTACTAAAGCTACAAAAAAACTACTACTTTTCACTTGGATCCTGATTTATAACCTTTTCTACACAGCTAATTCAGATGCATAAAATATATGTTTAAAAAATCGGACCAGACCGGATACTTGATCAGGCCCCGGTTGTACCGGTCCGGTTTTCAAAACGCAGCGTAAAATAACCAGGGACGAAGCCAGGAATTTGATGTTGGGGGGGCGAAACTGGTAAAAAAATTCCAAAATTCTTGGTGGGCGATAAAAAAGGCAAAAAAAATTTCTTGAGGGGAGGGGGGGCGAAATTGATAAAATTTTTCCAAAATACACATAAAATTTAGATAAATAGTAGTATTTTTTAAAATCTCGGGGGGCGAGGGTAATCGTCCCTGAAAATAACTGCTCTAGAAGCTAAAGTAGGGAAGAAGCACCAATGGTTTTTTATCATTTCCAAAACTAGTCCAAACAATTATTGTACATACACCACAAGAGGGGCAAAAAAAAAAACCTGATTTGACACGGTGAAAGTACCTAGGTAACGACTACTTATATAAGCAACACTAAAAATACAAATGGATAAATTAGCATATCCTTGCCATCAGCAAACACTAGAGAGAACCATATTTTTTCATCAGCTGCAGAGAGCCACCTTATGCAGACCCCAAAACCAGCCACATTAAACTTAGACATGAGCAGTGCCTTCAGTGAATTTTGGATCTTCACATCTGTACTTCCCATCAGGTCCAATTCCAAATCCCCTAGGATCTGCAAACACATTCTCTAGCAGCTGACTACGAAGTGGAAGAGGGCTTTCATCTGCAAACTCTACTGCCTCTTCAACCAGCTCATTGATTTTCTTGTCTATGGCCTTTAATTCTGCTTCGCTAGCCAGATTGTTCTCAAATACGTACTTCTTCAATGCAGTGATGGGATCCCGAGAAGCATAGTGAGCCTTCTCAGCTGCAAAGGAAATAATTATATTGAGGAAATATAGATAGGCAGACCCAAAATATGAAAATCTTAGGATTCTTCCTTCCAAACATACAACTTATCTGAGAGATTCTATTTGGTGAAGATACACGTAATGAGCAACAAAAGTAGAGATATGAGATATCTAATTGCAGGTAAACCAGATGATAGGGGACTTTGGTAAACAATATTTGCAAGAGTTCTCAATCATTTACTTGCTATCACTCCCACCAACCCAAATGAATATCCACATATTTTTGGCGCAAAAATTTACAAGAGTGTTTGACCATATTCATTTTTACCAATTATCCTTACAGAACAAGTTGGCATTACCGTTTCAGCTAAAAAATGAAAAGAAGGGGCAAATCCACTTATAACATATTTACAGAGTTGTCTACAGCTCCATTCAACGGTCCAAAGGAGATTCTAGACATGAGTAGAACATATTGTAGAATGAGAGAGGATTCTACATCACGATTATAGCTTCACAATGCAAACTAAATAATGGCAAGGGTAAAAGAATACTGTTTAAATCCCTCCCAGATGAAAATGGAAAGAGGTAAAGAGAGTATTATGGACAGGTCAAAAGATAGCACAAACAAATCAAGACTTATCGGCACAATAATAGATATCAAGCATGCCAATGCCAATACCAGTATTTTTCTTTTCCTTTAACTCGGTCAAATGTCAATAGAAAGAAAAACTGTTGTCAACTGTATCGAAGCGCTTAAAAGAAATTAGCAACAAAAATACTTCTGAAATCTGAACAGAAGAACTGCACTTTTAAGGGTATTGGTAAGATGATATTCACCACCACTGATATGTCAAGCTCATGCTAGGACTTCGGTTGTGATTACACAAGAGTAAAACTGAAGTTCCTAAATACAATTTTATTAGCTATTCTGGAAATGCAAATTGCAATAGGTTCTAAATTCTCAGCCAGAAGAAGGAAAATCATGCATCTTTACTGAATATCCAAAATAGCAAGAGAGAAAAAATAAAAACGGAATCCAGGGTAAACAACTACCAGTCTGACTAATAATTATCTAGATATCACAAGACATGGAAATATCAGATAATACCGGAAAAATGTAGATGCATAATTGACACTAAAACAGAGGAGAATAACTGAATTGAAAAGCTCACCGGGATCACGGAGCTCATCAGGGTCAGCCAAAGAGTGTCCTCTCAACCTATAAGTCTCACATTCAACAAGAGTTGGACCTTCACCTCTCCTAGCCCTGCCGATAGCTTCCTTAGCCACCTCCCTTACTTTCAAGACATCCATCCCATCTACATGTACCCCAGGCATTCCAAAGGCTGGACCTTTCTTCCAAATGTTAATATCTGATGTGGCCCTCAAGTGCGACATCCCAATTGCCCACAAGTTGTTCTCAACAACAAAGACAATAGGGAGTTTCCACAAAGCAGCCATGTTCAAGCACTCAAAGAACTGGCCATTGTTACAGGTTCCATCACCGAAAAAGGCCAAAGTAACATGATCACAATCAGCCTCCTTCAAGACCTCCCTCTTATACTTGGAAGTGAAGGCAGCACCAGTGGCAACAGGAATGCCTTCGCCAATGAAAGCAAATCCACCGAGAAGGTTGTGCTCCTTGGAGAACATGTGCATAGAGCCACCCTGGCCTCTACAGCAGCCAGTGGTTTTGCCAAAGAGCTCACTCATTACTTGGCGGGCGGAAACCCCTTTGCTCAAGGCATGGACATGATCTCTGTAAGTGCTAACAACAGAATCTTCCTTTTTCAAGAGCTTGATGAAGCCAGTGGAGACAGCTTCTTGTCCATTGTACAAGTGAACAAAACCAAACATTTTTCCCCTGTAGTACATCTGAGCACACATGTCCTCAAAGGATCTTCCCAATACCATGTCTTCATACAATACGAACCCTTCTTCTTTAGTAATCAGCTGGAAAAAAATCCCGAAAATCAGCAATCACATAAAGATTCATTAAATTAATTTTATGTGACTGTAAGAAGAGCTAAATAAGCACATAATGTATAGGATTGAGAACCCATAAATCCTCAAGAATTATGTACACGTAGACCAAAATATCGCGAAATTGAATTGAAGTAAAGCAGAAAATAAAAACATTAGAGGAGCAGTGGCAGTATAAGTTGGGAAGAAGAAGATAGAATTACCAAATTGGAGAGGGGGGCATTGGATTTGGTTTTCTTTTCCTTGACGACCTCGGAGGAAACGGCGACGACAGCAGATAGGCGGCGGGGGGAGGAACTGGAGAAGGAGGAAGGCCTGGTGGAGTGGGAGAGCTTATGGGTGGATCCAAGGAATGAGGAAACATCAGGAAAGATGGGCTTGTCAACAGATCTGGAGGGGGAGGAGAGAGGAGGCAAAGGTTGCATGAATTTGGCAGGGGAGAAAGCCGTGGCGGCCATAGTTGGATTGGAGTAAAGAAAATATCAATCACTCTCTTTGGGGTCCTTAATAATGGGAATGGAGAAGAGAAGCAATGGAGGAGAAAGAGAAGATAAAAAGGGGAAGAAGAGTGCGGAGAAAACAAGAGAGAGGGAAACGGAAGCGAGTGTGAAAATAACCGTCAAGGGAGTTGGCCGCTTCGATTGATTTTATTATTGACGGGGAAACGAAGGGTGGCCACCCATGTCCCAACTCAACTATTTTTTCTTTGTCGAAGTGATCTTAAATGAGCTGAAGTGATCCTTCAAGGTTTATTCAGAGAAAGATATTAGATTTGAAGGATTTCATACGGTCAAATGGTGTATTTAGTTCTGAAATTATTTTTGTTTGGTAAGGTTGGTTCTCAAGGATTATTTGTATCTTTTTAGATCTTCATTCAATTTACGGGTAAAACAATACGTCCTTCCGTCTATTTTCTCAAAATTTGGACGTTCGTTAAGAAATTATGGTCAATGGACCAAGGTAAAATTGGTATTTCATTATACTACCCGAACCCATTTACCCAAACTTATACCCAAAACCCAATAACCTAATTATCAATTGAAATTTCTACCATAATCTGCATCGATTTTCTGAGGAAGATGACTCACAATGACGAGAAGTGGAGAACATATATTGGATTTATCAGTTCCTTAATTATTTGTATCGGTAATAAGCTTCTTATTTAGGTATGCTAATTTATGATTTATTTGTTTTATTGAATTATCTTATATGTAAAGAGAAATTCCAATAGTAGAAGAATGGACCATTCATGAAAGGGATCGCAGGTCCTGGTGGAGTATGAGTATTATCGGGAAGATGATGACGAAAAGAAGATTGATAATCTTTTGTTACATTACAGCAAGAAGCCATTTGCCTATATGATGTTGCAAACTTGAGAAAATATTATCAGTCACATCCTTCACATGAGGGAGCTTTTGATATTGGTGAATCTTCTCATGAACAATCCGCACTATCAGAAGCCAAAATGATATTAAGTTGTGCCAATTATTTTCAGCAGTCAAGCCCGCCATGTGCATCCCAGGTTGCCTGATTATCTGATCTAGACATTTCATAAGGAAGATTAAAAAATAGAGTTGGGAGAAGGGTAATGAAGAAGATGATAGATAAATGAGATTTGAGAGGGATGGGTAGGGGTAGGGGTAGGGGTTAAAAAACTGAAGTTACCATTTTGCCCCCATCCATTTAACTCCTACAAATTGACTAACACTCATAATTTGGAAAAATAAACGGAAGGACATATTGTTTTGCCTATAAATTTAATGGGGACATAAAAAGTTACAAACGATCATTAGGGATCAACCTTACCAAGCGAAAATAAATTCAGGATTAAATACACCATTTTGGCTATTTTATATCAGCAAGTCACAATATGTATTATTTAACTTCAGAACATTTTCAATTTCAATTGTTCTCTGCTATTTCCCAAGATTATTCAACCGCTCAAATTGTTTCACCAAAAAGCTATCTAGTTTTAGCAGGAGAAGTGCACGAGAATAATAACAAAGAGATGAGGGGGCGGGAAAGATCACAAAATGAGCTCAGATTTAAGGCTGTCGAACTCAGATTATTCACTGGTAGTAATGTACACAATATTGTCACAACTTTACTAAAATCGACAATATCGTGAAGAGGCATGATTTTTGTGAGAAATTCATTAAATTTTATCCATGAATGCATATCTACTCACCATCACCGATCGAGGTTATTCACTGGTCGTAAAGTACATGATATAGTTAGAACTTTACTAAAATCGAGATTATTCACTAGGCGCAACCGTTGAAAACTTCGAGTCTGATTTACTCTTAACTTGACTAAAATCGAGATTATTCACAACTCGTAACAGTTGAAAAATTCGAGTTTGACGACTCCAAATAAGTGATGGTAAGTACACAATATTGTCATAACTTGACAAAAATCACGAATAATCACCGATGGGCAACAGTTGAAAAATATGTGCCTGTCATCTCCAAATTTGTGATATAATACACGATTTTGTATTAATTTGAATAAAATCGAGATTATTCATCTGTTGCAACAGTTGAAAAAATTGAGCTCGGCATCTCAATTCTGTGATGGTTAGTACATGATTTTTTCAGAACTTGACTATAATAAAAAAAAAAATCACAGGTAACATGAGTTGAACAATCCGAGTTCGGCGGTCGCAAATCCGTGATTATTAGTACACGATTTTGTTAGAACTTTACTAAAAAATTGAAATTTTTCATCGGTCGCAACAATTAAAAAATATGAGCATGACGACCCCAAATCGGTAATGCTTAGCACACAATAGTGTAAGAATTTAACTAAAATTGAGTTATTCACCAGTCGCAACAATTGAAAAATCTAAGTCTGATGGACCCAAATCCGTGATGGTTAGTACAAGATATTGTTATAACTTTTACTAAAATCGTGATTATTTACAGGTCGCAACAGTTGAAAAATCCGAGTCAATCAGCTCCAAATCCGTGGTGGTTAGCACACGTTATTGTTCGAACTTGACTAAAATCGAGATTATTCAGTGGTCGAAATACTTGAAAATTTTGAGCTCAACGGCTCCAATCCGTGATGATATTAGTACACGGTTTTTTAAGAAAATGACTAATGTAGAGATTATTCATCAGTTGCAATAAAGGAAAAGTCTGAGTCCAACATCCCCAAATTTGTGATGGTTAATAGACGATTTTGTCTGAACTTTACTAAAATCGATATTATTCATTTTTCACTACTCTTTAAAAATACGAGTCTAGCGACCCCAAATCCTTGATTTAGAACACGTTTTATTTGAATTTGACTAAAATATAGATTAATTATTGGTCGCAACAGTTGAAAAATCCGAATCCGACGTTCCCAAATTTGTGATGTACACGATATTGTTAGAACTTGACTAAGATCGAGGTTATTACCGGTCGCAAAAATTGGAAAATTCAAGTGCGACGGCCCGAATCCGTGATGTTTAGTACACGATATTGTCAGAGCATTCCTAAAATCGAGATTCTTTACCAATCACAACAGTTGAAAAATTCGAGTTCGTTACCCAAAATCCAATTTTTTATGAATTTAATTAAAATCAAGATTATTGACCGGTCACAACAGTTGAAAAAGCTGAGTCCGAACGCCCCAAATCCGTGATGGTTAGTACATGATTTTATTAGAATTTTACTAAAATCGAGATTATTCACCGATCGCAAGAGTTGAAAAATTCGATCCCGGCGACCTCAAATTCGTGATGGTTATAACACGATTTTGTCTAAACTTGACTAAAATTGAGATTATTCACAAATCGTGACAGTTGAAAATTTTGAGACCGAAAACCCCAAATATGTGATGGTTAGTTCACGATATTGTCAGTATTTTACTAAAATAATGATTATTTACCGGTCGCAGCAATTGGAAAATTCGAGTCCTACGACTCGGAATCCGTTCTGAATTTGACTAAAATCGAGATTATTCACCAGTCGCAACAATTGAAAAATTCGAGTCCGACAACACCAAATTTGTGATGGTTAGGAAAAGATATTGTTAGAACTTTACTAAAATCGAGATTATTTACCTGTCGCAACACTTGAAAAATATGAGCCCGGCAGCCCCAAATCTATGGAGGTTAGCACATGATATTGTCCGAATTTGACTAAAATAAGATTATTCACCGGTAGAAACACGTGAAAAAACCGAGCTCGGCTCCAATATATGATGATTAGTACAAAATTTTGTATGAGCTTGAATAATATCAAGATTTTTCACCGGTCGCAACAAAAGAAAAGTCTGAGCTCGACGACCTCGAATCTGTGATTATTCACTAATCGCAACAATTGGAAAATTCGAGTCCGACAGCCCCAAATCTGTAATGGTTAATACACAATTTTCTCATAACTTGACTAAAATCGATATTATCCACCGGTCGAAAACAGTTGAAAGTTTCGATTATGATGGCCCAAAATCTGTGATGAGTTAAGTACACGATATTATCAGAACTTAACCAAAATCATGATTATTCGCATATGGCAACAATTGAAAATTTGCCTGACGGCTCCAAATATGTGAATGGTTAGTACAAGATTGTGTATGAATTTCACTAAAATATAAATTATGCAACAACCATGGCCAGTGAAAAAATCAAGCCCGACATCCTAAATTCATGATGGTTAGTAGACGATTTTGTTTGAACTTGATTAAAATCAATTTTTTTTCATAGGTGACAATAGTTGAAAAATCCGAGCTCGGCGTCCTCAAATCTGTTACAAATTTTTTTTGAACTAGACTAAATGAAAAAATTTCACAAGTCACAAGAGTTGAAAAAATCTTTGATGGTTAGTATACGATATTTTCTGAACTTTACTAAACTCGAGATTATTCACCGGTCGGAACAAATGCTAAAATTTGAGCTCGCCGGCCAAAACTTCGTAATGGTAACATACACAATTTTTTCAAATCTTGACTAAAATCGAGATTATTCACATGTTGTAAAAGTGCAAAAATTCGAGTCGGATGTTCCAATATATGTGATGGTTAGTACATGATGTTTTTATGAATATTACTAAAATCGAGATTATTCACCAATCGCAACAGTTGAAAAATCTGAGTAACTTTTCACATGTCACGAGAATTAAAAAATTGAGCCCCCGGTGGCCGTGATTCTGCTATGTTTAGTACACGATTTTATTAGAACTTTAATAAAATCGAGATTATTAATCGGTCAAAACAGTTAAAAAATTCGAGACATGTGGCTATAATTCTATAATGGTTAGTACATGATATTGTCAAAACATTACTAATGTCAAGATTATTCATCGCAACAGATAAAAAAATTCTCGAGACTATTAATCGGTCAGAACAGTTAAAAAATTCGAGATATGTGGCTATAATTCTGTAATGGTTAGTACATGATATTGTCAAAACATTACTAAAGTCAAGATTATTCATCGCAACAGATAAAAAAATTCTAGCCCATAACCCCAAATACGTGATGGTTCGTACACGATTTTGTCTAAATTTGACTAAAATCGAGATTATTCATCGGTTGCAATAGTGGAAAATTCTGAGGTCGGCGACCCTAAATTCGTGATGGTTAGTAGTACATCATATTGTCCGAACTTAACCAAAATTGAGATTGTTCATATGTCATAACAATTGAAACATTCGAACCCCATATCTCCAAATATGTGATGGTTGAAATCATGAGTATTCACAAGTCGCAACAGTTGAAAATTCAGCCCGATGGCTCGAAATTTGTGATAGTTAGTACACGATATTGTATGAATTTGACTAGAATCAAGATTTTTTTCATAAATCGCAACAATTGAAAAATTCGAGAAAAATGACTCAAAATCTGTGATGATATTGATCAAACTAGACTTAAATAGAGGTTATTCATAGGTCGCAACAGTTGATAAACAAAATCCCGACGACCCCAAATCCGTCATAGATAATACATTTGATTTAATTTTACTAATATCGAGATTATTAACCGGTCACAACAGTTGAAAATATGCGCTCGACGACGAACCTAAATATGTGATGCTTAGTACACGATATTGTCAAAATTTGACAAAACATCACGATAATTCATCGGTCGCAACAATTTAAAATTCGAGATCGACGACTCCAAATCTGTGATGGTTCGTACACGACTTTGTATGAATTTGATTAAAATCAAATTTTTTCACAGACAGCAATAGTTGAAAAATCCGATCTCAACGGCCCAAATCTGTGATAGTTAGTACACGGTTTTGAATTATTTTTCTAAAATAGAGATTATTAATCAGTCGTAACAGTAGAAAAATCAGAGTCTGTGGCACCAAATATGTGAGTGATAGTACACGATTTTGTCAGAACTTGACAAAAATCCCGAGTATTCATGGGTCTCAACGGTTGAAAATTCATCCCGATGGCTCGAAATATGTGATGGTTAGTACACGTGATGAAGAACCGTAAGGTTCGACTTAAGTTGAGCCCGATCTTTCTTCAATTCTCGAACTAGTTTGTAAGGGAATTTAATCAACGCAACACTAAGGATGGTTAATTAACAATGGAGGCTGAAACACCACAACAAGAGAAACTATTCTTGCTGATACAGTAACTCAAAAATGAATGAATTTCTAGTTAGAAGTTCAAACACGAGAAGCTAAGGAATAACCTTACCAAAATATCAATGTATCTAACGTCCCAGTAAAGGTGGCCGAAATCACTCTTAAAATAGAGGGAGATTTCGGTTCCAACTTGAACAAGGAAAGGAAATAAGAGTCATTGAAGAATTAGGACTCTTGAATGACAACTTGCTATCAAGTAACTACCTAAACAATAAAGTGGCGGCTAGGATCTAACTAACTACCAAATCTATGAAGAGTCCTAGTTGCATTAGGACTCTTTATTAACCAACTAACTAACACATGGACAACATGTCCTTTATTATAGCAACTACTTGCTATACACGAAATTAAAGTAATTAAATATGCTGAAAATAATTAAAGTCTAGTATAGACTTTAATTGTACACAAAAAGTCTAAAATGCCCTTTTAAATTCGTCCCAATTCTGGACAGCTTGTTGGGCCAACTTGCACGACGATTTCGGATGTCAAGAAGGCAGAATCTGATCTCGGGTTCTCATGAAAGTTGTAGATCTGCCTCTTATCTTTAATATGCAACTGGAATCAGCTCAATTGGATAACTGGATAGAAAGTTATGACCATTCTACCAAACTGTTGTAAAGCTGTCCAATCCCTCATAATCCCGTATGATTACTAGAATGCCCTTCTTAGCCTCTTTGCTTGATAGGGCCTAATTGTACACTTGTGAACTTGAGAGGCTGACTTGTACAACATTCCTAGATGTAACTTAGCATCCTCTTTATACTTTAGAACTCGGGTCAATGATGTTGATAGTTGCTTCACTTCCCTTGTTCTAATCCTCGTTATTAGTCTATGTATGCGCTCCTTTGGCTTGGGCAGCCTCGAGGTTGGTACCGTATCAACACGATTTTGTATAAATTTGACTAAAATCAAGATTTTTTCACAAATCGCAACAATTGAAAATTCGAGCCCAATGGCCCAAAATTATGTGATATACATGATTTTGTATAATTTGACTAAAATCAAGATTTTTTTTCACAAATCGTAATAATTGAAGAATTCGAGCCCAATGTCTCAAAATCTGTGAGGGTTAAATACCCGATATTGATCAAACATGACTACAATAGATATTTTTCACAAGTCGTAGCAGGTTAAAAATGAAAGCCCGGCGACCCAAAATCCATCATAGTTAATACATGATTTTGAATTAATTTTACTAAAATCGAGATTATTCACTTGTCGCAACAGTTGAAAAATCTAATCTCGAGTTAGTACACGATATTGTCAAAACTAGACGAAAATCCCGAGCATTCACCGATCGCAACAATTGAAATTTCAACCTGATGGCTCGAAATAACGTACACGATTTTGTATGAATTTTACTAAAATAAAGATTTTTTCGCAGATAGCAACAATTGAAAAACTCGAGCCAACGACCCAAAATATGTAATGGTTAATACATAATATTGATCAAACTTGACTAAAATAGAGATTTTTCACAGGTCGCAGCAGTTGAAAAATAAAATTCGGACGACCCCAAATATGTCATAGGTAATACATGATTTTGAATTAATTTTACTAATATCGAGATGATTCAATGAACGCAATAGTTGAAAAATTAGAGCTCGACGACCCCAAATATGAGATGTTTAGTACACGATATTGTTAAAATTTGACAAAAAATCACGATTATTCATCGGTCGTAACAGTTTAAAATTCGAGACTGGCGGCTTCAAATATGTGATATTTAGTACACGATTTTGTATGAATTTGATAAAAATCGACTTTTTTCACAGATAGCAATAATTGAAAAATTCGAGCCCAGCGACCCAAATCCGTGAAAGTTAATGCACGGTTTTGAATTATTTTTCTAAAATAGAGATTATTCATCAGTCATAACAGTTGAAAAATCAAAGTCCATGGCACCAAATATGTGATAGTTAGTGCACGATTTTGTCAGAACTTGACGAAAATCTCGAGTATTCACAGGTCCCAACAGTTGAAAATTCAACCCAATGACTCGAAATATGTGATGGTTAATAAACAATTTTGTATGAATTTGACTAAAATCAAGATTTTTTCACAGATAGCAACAATTGAAAAACTCAAGCTCAATGACCAAAAATCTGTGATGGTTAGTACACAATATTGATCAAATTTGACTAAAATAGAGATTTTTCACAGGTCGCATCAGTTTGAAAAATAAAATCTCGACAACCCCAAGTACGACATAGATAATACATGATTTTGAATTAATTTTACTAATATCGAGATTATTCACTGAACGCAACAGTTGAAAAATCAGAGCTCGGCGACCCAAAATATGTGATGATTAGTACACGATATTGTCAAAATTTGAAAAAACATCACGATTATTCATCGGTCGTAATAGTTTAAAATTCAAGACTAACGGCTGCAAATATGTGATGCTTAGTACACGATTTTGTATGAATTTGATAAAAACGAGTTTTTTCACAGACACCAAAAATTGAAAATTTTAAGCCAGTGGCCCAAATCTGTGTTAGTTAATACACGGTTTTGAATAATTTTTCTAAAATAGAGATTATTCATCAGTCGCAACAGTTGAAAAATCAAATTCTTTGACACCAAGTATGTGATAGTTAGTACATGATTTTGTCAGAATTTGACGAAAATCCCGAGTATTCACTGGTCGAAACAGTTGAAAATCAGCCCAATGGCTCGAAATACGTAATGGTTAGTAAACGATTTTGTATGAATTTGACTAAAATAAAGATCTTTTCACAGATCGTAACAATTGAAAAACTCGATCCCAATGACCCAAAATATGTGATGATTAGTACACAATATTGATCAAACTTGAATAAATAGAGATTTTTCACAGGTTGCAGCAGTTGAAAAATAAAATCCCGACAACCCCAAATACATCATAGATAATACATGATTTTGAATTAATTTTACTAATATCGAGATTATTCACCGAACGCAACAATTGAAAAATCAAAGCTCGATGACCCCAAATATGAGATGCTCGATGACCTCAAAATCTGACAACACGTCACGATTATCCATTGGTCGCAACAGTTTAAAATTCGAGACTAACGGCTCCAAATCTGTGATGCTAGTACACGATTTTGTATGAATTTGATAAAAAATCGAGTTTTTTCACAGACAAAAACAGTTGAAAAATTTGAGCCCAGCTGCCCAAAACCATGATAGTTAATAAACGGTTTTGAATTATTTTTCTAAAATAGAGATTATTCATCATTCGCAATAGTTGAAAAATTAGAGTCCGTGGCACCAAATATGTGATAGTTAGTACACGATTTTGTCAGAACTTGGCAAAAATAACGAGTATTCACATGCCGCAACAGTTGAAAATTCAACCTAACGTACACGATTTTGTATGAATTTGACTAAAATCAAGATTTTTTCACAAATCGCAACAATTGAAAGATTCGAGAAAAATGATCAAAATCTGTGATGGTTAATACCAGATGTTGATGAAACTTTACTAAAATAGAGATTTTTCACAAGTTGCATCACTTGAAAAATAAAATCTCGACGACCCCAAATCTGTCATAGGTAATACTTGCTTTTGAATTAATTTTACTAATATCAAGATTATTCAACGGTCGCAACAGTTGAAAAATCTGAGTTCGACGTCCCATATATGTGATGCTTAGTACACCATATTGTCAAAATTTGACAAAACATTACGATTATTCATCGGTCGCAACAATTTAAAATTCGCGACTAACGATTCCAAATCTGTGACGTACACGATTTTGTATTAATTTGATTAAAATCGATTTTTTTCACAAACATCAACAGTTGAAAAATTCGAGCACAGCGGACCAAATCCGTGATAATTAATACACGGTTTTTAATTATTTTCTAAAATAAAGATTATTTATCAGTTGTAACAGTTTAAAAATCAGAGTTCGCGGTACCAAATATATGATAGTTAGTACACAATTTTGTTAAAACTTGACAAAAATCCCGAGTAATCACAGGTCGCAACAGTTGAAAATTCAACACGATGGCTCGAAATATGTTATAGTTAGTACACGATATTGATCAAACATGACTAAAATATAGATTTTTCACAAATCGCAGCAGCTATAAATAAAATCCCGATGACCCAAAATCTGTCATAGTTAATACATGATTTTGAATTAATTTTACTAAAATCGGGATTATTCACCGCTCGCAAAAGTTGAAAAATCTGAGCTCGACGGCCCATATATGTGATGTTCAGTACACGATATTATCAAAATTTGATAAAATTCACGATTATTCATCAATCGCAACAGTTTAAAATTTGAGATTGACGGCTCCAAATCTGTGATTGTTAGTACACGATTTTGTATTCATTTGATTAAAATCGAGTTTCTTCACAGACAACGACAGTTGAAAAATCCGAGTCCGGCGTCCCAAATCTGTGATAGTTAATACACGTTTTTAAATTATTTTTATAAAGTAGAGATTATTCAACGGTTGCAACAGTTGAAAAATCAGAGCTTGTGGCACAAAATATGTGATAGTTAGTAAACGATATTTTCAGAACTTGACGAAAATCCGGAATATTCACCGGTTTCAACAATTGAAAATTCAACCCGATTGCTCGAAGCCTCGAAATATGTGATGGTTAGTAAACGATTTGTTATGAATTTGACAAAAAATAAGTTTTTTTTTCACATATTGCAACAATTTAAAATTTTGAGCCCAATGGCCCAAAATTTGTGATGGTTAGTACACGATTTTGATCAAACTTGACTAAAATAAAGATTTTTCACAAGTCGCAGCAGTTGAAAAATAAAATCCCAACGACCCCAAATCTATCATAGGTAATACATGATTTTGAATTAATTTTACTAATATTGATATTATTCACCGGTCACAAAAGTTGAAAAATCTGAGATCGATCCCCAAATATGTGATTCTTAGTACACGATATTGTCAAAATTTGACAAAACATCACGATTATTCATCATTCGCAACAGTTTAAAATTTGAGACTGATGACTCCAAATATGTGATGGTTAATACACGATTTTGAATAAAAAAATTGATTAGAATCGAGTTTTTCACAAACAGCAGCAGTTGAAAAATTCGAACCCAACGGCCCCAATCCGTGATAATTAATACACGGTTTTGAATTATTTTTCTAAAATAGAGATTATTCATCCATCGCAACAGTTAAAAAATCAGAGTCCGTGCCACCAAATATGTGATAATTAGTACACGATTTTTTCATAACTTGACTAAAACCCCGAGTATTCACAGGTCGCAACAGTTAAAAATTCAGCTTGATGGCTCGAAATATGTCAATGTAACCGATTTTGTATGAATTTGACTAAAATTCAAGATTTTTTCACAAATCACAACAATTGAAAAATTCGACCCCAATGGCCCAAAATATGTGATGGTTAGTACACGATATTGATCAAACGTGACTAAAATAGAGATTTTTCACAAGTCGCAGCAGGTTAAAAATAAAAGTACGACGACCTAAAATTCGTTATTGTTAATACATGATTTTGAATTAATTTTACCAAATTCGAGATTATTCACCGGTCGCAACAGTTGAAAAAATCTGAGCTCGACGGCCCCAAATATGTGATGGTTAGTAGTACATGATATTGTCAAAACTTGACAAAAATCACGATCATTCATCAGTCGCAACAATTTAAAATTCAAGACTGGCGACTCCAAATATGTGATGGTTAGTACGTGATTTTGTATGAATTTGATTAAAATCGAGGGTTTTCAACGACAGCAACAGTTGCAAAATCCGAGCCCGGCGACCCAAATTTATGATAGTTAATACATGATTTTTATTTATTTTTCTAAAATAGAGATTATTCACCGGTCGCAACAGTTGAAAAATCAGAGTATGTGGCACCAAATATGTGATAGTTAGTACGCGATATTGTTAGAACTTGACGAAAATCCCGAGTATTCACCGGTCACAACAATTGAAAATTCAACCTGATGGCTCGAAATTTGTGATGGTTAGTACACAATTTTTTATGAATTTGACTAAAATCAAGTTTTTTTCACAAGATCGCAACAATTTGAAAAATCCAAGCCCAATGGCCCAAAATCTGTGATAGTTAGTACACGATATTTATCAAACTTGACTAAACTAAAGATTTTTCACATGTCGCACCAGTTGAAAAATAAAATCCCGACGACCCTAAATCCATCATAGGTAATACATGATTTTGAATTAATTTTATTAATATCGAGATTATTCACCGGTCGCAACAGTTGAAAAATCTGAGCTCGACGACCCGAAATATGTGATGGTTAGTACACGATATTGTCAAAATTTGACAAAACTCACGATTATTCACCGATCACAACATTTTAAAATTCAAGACTGACTGCTCCACTGATGGTTGTATTGTATTAATTTGATTAAAATCGAGTTTTTTCACAGACATCAACAGTTGGAAAATCTGAGTCCGACGACCCCTAATCCTTCATAGTTAATACATGATTTTGAATTAATTTTACTAAAATCGAGATTATTTACCGGTCAAAACAATTGAAAAATTTTGAGCTCGACGACACCAAATATGTGATGGTTAGTACACGATATTGTCAAAATTTGACAAAATCACGATTGTTCATCGGTCACAACAGTTTAAAATTCGAGACTGACGGCTCCAAACATGTGATGACGATCAGGATTTTGTATGAATTTGATTAAAACCGATTTTTTTCATGGACAACAATAGTTGAAAAATCCGAGCCCAGTGGCCCAAATACGTGATAGTGTTAATACACGGTTTTGAATTATTTTTCTAAAATATAAATTATTCACCGGTCACAATAGTTGAAAAATCAGAGTTCATGGCACCAAATACGTGATAGTAGTACACGATATTGTCCGAAATTGACGAAAATCCCAAGTATTCACCGGTTGCAACAATTGAAAATTTAGCTCAATGTCTCGAAATATATGATGGTTAGTACACGATTTTCTATGAATTTGACTAAAATAAAAAGGAAAAATCACATATATCAACAATTGAAAAATTCGAGACCAATGGCCCAAAATCTGTGATGGTTAGTACATGATATTGATCATACTTGACTAAAATAGAGATTTTTCACAGGTCAAAACAGTTGAAAAATAAAAGTCCGACGACTCCAAATCCGTCATAGTTAATACACGATTTTGAATTAATTTTACTAAAAGCGTCACAACAGTTGAAAAATCGGAGCTCGACGGTCCCAAATATGTGATGGTCAGGACACGATATTGTCAAAATTTGACAAAAATCACGATTATTCATCAGTCGCAACACTTTAAAATTCGAGACTAACGGCTCCAAATCTGTGATGGTTATATCACGATTTTGTATAAATTTGATTAAAATCAAGTTTTTCATAAACAACAACAACATTTGAAAAATCCGAGCACATCGACCCTTGATAAATGAATAAACAACAAAATTTTAGCTAGGTAGATTATATATGAACAGATTTGACATCTATCTAGCATAGGTGATCCCCTATTCAAATTCTGACGGAGGAAATTATACTAATTGATTATAGAGCTCCATAATGACAATAGCTTGCACCGTGAAAAATTGCATGAAGTATTAATTGACAAAAATCTATGTTTTTATATTTTAGTAGAAGATCCCTTGAGAGAAGTTCCATCTCTTAGAGTCTTCGTATAGGGAGTGTCTGAAACCAAAAAAAAACATTGATCTTAACAAAAAGCCATAACTTCTGTAGTTGAAGCATATATATATGGAATCATAGATATTGGCCTTTTTTATTTCTTCTCCTTTTGTGCAAGCCCCTAGGAAAGCATATAGCTGGCAGATATGGGGGGAAGGAAGCTCCATCCTTATCATCACAGTCAGTCAAAGCCACAGGAAACTGAAACAGGTTGAACAAGTGAGACGTTCCAAGGGATGTTTAGCAATTATGGTGAAAGAGGCTGAAGAGCAATGAAATCAAACATGAAACATTATCACCCTTTAGTTAACAATTACAAGGATAACACACCCACATTCATTTCCTTGAAAGTATATTAAAATTCAACATATTAAATACGCAAAAAATTGTTATGGAAATAAGTCTTCTCGACAAAAACGAATGAAAATCCAAAGAATTTCTGTGATTATAACTTCAATCAATTTTAAAAATCTTAATTGGGGATCGCTTCGATCACCCGCTATATTCATTTGTACAAGAATTCACTTTCGCTCCCTGCCTTGAAAACCCTTCCAACAACACGAGTATCTCATTGCTATAATTTGCTAAACACTAAATTAATGGAAGGGAAGATAATAAGAAAAAAAAAAAAAAAAAAAAAAGCCTAATGGTGTCTTGTATTTGAACTACGGAGCGTCACCCCATGCAAAAATTTGGTATATCCAAGTAAACTGAGTTTGCCATCACTTCTTATCCAGTCCCTGAGAATTGAATGAGACGTAGGACCCAGATTTAATTCCTGCATCAATGTAGCATACATTTAATAAGATTTTACCAACTGGAACCATGAAGAGTGAGCCGCGTGTAGAAAAACAAGCAAATATAGTACGCAAAATTGGTTTGATATTCATAGCAGGTGTGCATACCCGAGCCAGCTCTTCTACAGATATCACTCGGTTACCCTCTTCTTCGAAATACTCGAATGCAGTTGAAGCAATTTGCTCCCATCCTTCAAGAGCCTCAAGTTGGTATGTGCTGATTGCGGCTGCACAAAACTCTTCCAAGTCCATCTTTCTATAAGCAAGAGGTGCCATCTAGAAAAACACGGCACAAAGCCTCTTATAAGATAAACTAAAAAAGACTGCCAATTTTCATTTCCATTCAATATATGATGTTACACGATACTCCTTCAGAAGTTTGATGGAGTAATGGCTGAGGAATGGACGCAAATATATAATAGAAGTATGAAACAAACGCTTATTCACACCCTTACCGCATTCAGGGCATCAGGAACCCTAGACTCCTTCATTGCATCAGTGGCATTGCGGAGAAGAGCCTGCAATGTTTAAGATAAATTGCCAAGCCTCTGAATGTTAATGAAAGGGGATTATTACCAAAAAGATGGAGAGCAGAACAAGATGACAAATCAGTAGTGCTCACCATCTTGAAGTTTTCTAGAGAAACACGTCCATCTTTGTTAGGTTCCAGAAGCATAAATTGGGCTTTAAGATAAACCAACTCATCCGCAGTTAAAGCTTTCGAGAGAGCCTGCAATCATAGGAGATGAAGAACACGAACTTGAAGCATGAATCGACATGAAAATGCTGTTATATTCATATAAATTTTGTGATATAAACAAGGGCAGTTCTTCTTCAGTGAAATATGTAGATATAGAAACAAAAGCAGTATAACCCAAAATGAATAAGAAAATATATTTGTCCTCCAGCTTCAGGCTCAAATTCACCATTCAATTTAATGTAAGAAACAATCTAGTGAAGAAAAGGGAGCATAACTTAATCCAGCAGGACATACAACATTCTACGGGAATTTAGATATTCAAGCAAAAAGAAATCTAGCACCCCACTTCTTTCCGTATGAAACTAGTAACACACCAGAAAAGAGGAAAGGGTGGGAAGTTAACAAAGAGGAAATGGAAAGTTACCTTTAGTGCCGCACGTTTGAATGGAGTAGCATGGAGATATAACTTAACCAACTTATAGATCAATATGTCTAGAGGAATAGGATGAATTTCACTTCGCAACCATGGGTGTGCTGTGTTTGGAAAATTACATTAGTTCACACGCATGAAAGAATAAAAGAAAAAAATTAGAGCAAAGAGGACAAAGGAGCAGTTCATGAAAGTAGGATTTGGCAGTGAAAACATTCAGAAAACAATTAGAGTCCACTTACTTAGAGCTTGAGCAGCTGTCATTCTTTTCCTGTAGTCTTTATTTAAAAGCCGTTTCACGAAGTCCTTTGCTTCTTGCGTAACAGATGGCCAAGGTAAATCTTCAAAGTTAGGATCAGCCCTCAGCACTGCCCGAAAAATACCAGATTCTGTCCTTGCCCAGAATGGTCTGCTCCCACATAACAAAATATATGTAATAACACCAATACTCCAGATATCTGCTTCTAAGCTATAAGATCTATGAAGGACTTCAGGTGCCACATAGTATGCACTTCCAACAATATCATTAAGTCTTTCATCTGCGCATACAAAAACAAAGTGGATATTACATATCTCAGGATCTGTGAACTGCATATGGCTTAACTTCAACATGGGCCAAAATATAAAATTATTTGAACAGAAAATTGTCTAATTGATTCCAAAACTTCAGCAATTATAAACACCCCAGAAATATAGTTATGTTGGTGAAATCCAATGAATTTTATAACTTTATAACCATTCTAGTGAGGGGTACTTTTTAGAGCCAACACCAGAAGTCTGTTCTGCTAGGTCCGAAATACCCAAAAACTAATTACCAGACCAATACTGAAAATTGCAGCTTTTTGTAGCTCAATTTTTAGAAATTCTTATCACAGAATCAATAAACAAGCACATTCTCCGGAGAACAAAAAATTGCAATCAGAATTATTAGTACTTACTAGCCATTCCAAGTTAATTGGTCGACCAAAATAAAGGTAATAGTTCAAGGGACCAAGCATAGGAAATAAAATATATTGAGTGATGGTTTGAAAAGGAAGTTGAGTAATCTAACAAAGGAGTGTCCACTTGAGCTAAGCAAAACATTTAATGGGCTTTGCAAGCTTATTTAACCGCAATATCAAGGAAGGATGAGATTGAGAGAGAAAAAACAGTCGAAGTCAAGAAAGATTTTGTTAAATTGCCCGAAACCGGAAAAGGGTAAATTAACGAGGATAAGTAGGTTATATGGAAGTTACCTGGCCTAATGAGGTCAGAGAGACCAAAATCTATAAGTTTCATACCAGCGTCTTCACTTCTAGATGTGAAAAGGAAGTTCTGTAGTACAAGAGTAATTAAAAAAAGTATTAACAAAAATGAGTTATAAATCAACAATTATATAAAGCACGTGGCAATTGCAGACTTTTCCCTTTTTTGAAAATTAAGAGAGCTTTAAAAGACAACAAAAATAGTAGCAGTCATCGAACCTCGGGCTTTAAGTCACGGTGCACAACACCTTGGAGATGGCAAAAAGCAACCACACTCAAAATTTGGACAACTATGAACTTTGCATCCTCTTCTGTATATCTTCCCCCTCTGCATTAAACAAGCAATGTTGTTTTGGATATCAAAATATCATAGAGAAAGTGTAGTATAATTTTTTGATCTGTTGTGTATATCATTTACCTTGACAATATTCTGTCAAGTAGTTCTCCGCCTTCACATAACCTAGCATGAATAAAAGCTAATGATTAGGAGCACAAAGAAAATCAAATATACAAATCTTTTCAGCATTTTCATCAAAGAACTGAAAGAACGCAATTGTTTAGAGTGCTATATGATTCACTTTTACAAAAAAAAAAAATCAATAAGAAGTAAAGTCAGGATAAGGAATTTACTTACTCCATTACTATGTACACATTATTAGAATCCTCACAGGCATCATGAAATTTCACCAAATGTCTGTGGCCAGATAAAGCTTTCAAAATTTTCACTTCTCTACGAACATCTTCGATAGAGATTGCCGTTGTCATCTGTAAGATGAAGTTTGTCAATTTACATAAAATGCAAACTTAAAATTTATGAAACCACAAAGCATGAAGGTTTCACCCAACATGAATGAATACAACAAAGGGTTGATATAGCCTATGATTCTAAATCCTTGATGATCGACAAAATAGAATCTTAATTACTCAGCTGAAAACTAGTAAAACCGTTAACTTGCTAATGTGACACATAACTAAGGACAATTTATTTCCAAAAACAGAGAAAATATTGTGTAAGTGACACTTCCCATAGTCTAATATGTTTTGCGCTATTTAACAGAAACATATTAAATGCTGCAGGACGACAAAATATCAAGAAAAAATGTATTGAGGCAAGTTAAACTTGCATGGGAAAGATCAAGAAACACCAGCTATGAATTTACTTATACCTACATGAAGATGATTTACGCTTAAATATGTGTGGCTCGTGCATGTTCTGATATAAAGAATTAAATATTTAAAGAAATCTCATGCAAATCAAAAGATATCTCATTAAGCAGAAGGGCTACTTTGGCAGAAGAAAACAGAAAGTTTGAGAGCTAAACCTGAAAGAAATATGTGAAGCCAAAAGGTCACTGTAGCTATGCATTTACGCCTTTTTACGACATGGAATAATAATATTTTACTTCTACGTTTCCTACTGATAAGTATAGCGCTAGTCACCAAACCTTACGAATAACACCAATCACCACTTTATCAATCCACAAAATAAAGGTCATTCTTCTTACTTGCACCTACTATGTGTGTGCTTTCCTTCATTTGAACTGAATTAGCATACTAATATATATTTCCAGTGCAGAAATTGATGAAGTGTGTCTATAATCAAGACAAGTAGCAATTTTATCCTTGTGGAGTCTGCATCAACAAGCGGAATACAGGTACTAAAAAATAACGGGATAAAAAACATTGGACCCACCAATTGATCAATACTTCTACATTAGTTTCACAATCTAAAACCTTAACAAGCCTCCTGGACCCCAAGTCGCATCATTTCCTATCAAAGTAACAATTATGTTTTGTTTCCAAACAAATTATTTCATCCCAGACGACTCTCCCCAAATTCGAAAAATCAATCAAAATTCTCTAACTCAAATAAAGAGCAATAGAATTACAGGGAAGCAGAAAAACAGATAAACCAATGTCAATTGAAACAAAGGTAACAAACTTTGACTAATTTGAGAATACCAGCAAGTAATCAAGAGACAGAAAATGTAAAATTGAAAAGGGGTAGTGATAAACCTTGGCTTTAGAAATAATTTTTACAGCAATGGGTTGGTCTTTAAGCTCGCCCTTCTTTCCCTTAGCATAGCAAGTATGCCCAAAATGCCCCCTTCCCACCACTTTACCCAACTCATATTTGGCCCCAAAATTCTTGTTGTACCCAAAATTCCTATCAAGCGGTTGCTGCTGGTGCTGATCACTCTCTTGGGCGGCGGCAGTACCGTCCTCCGGGATGGGACCCTCACGGGGAGTCTTGGGATGCCCAAACCTCCTGGCAAGCGAAGCCTTGATGTGCTTGGCCGGAGACGGCGGAGGAAAAGGCCGCTTAAAAAACCTCCTCCCTGGAGTACTGGACCTAGCAGGGGATGGAGAAATCCCGCCTGGCAGAGGACTGGTTCCTCCCGGTAAACCTACGCCACCGTGAGGGTAAGGGCTGGGCCAAGGACTGGCAGAGGCGGAGGATGGAGCCGGAGTGTTCTTAACAGAAGGGACGTTGTTATTAGAGAAGGGAGCGGAGGCGGGGGATTGATGGTGGTGGTGGGTGGCGGAGGAGTGAGCGACGGTGGTGGTGGGTATACCGCTGTCACCAGTGGGGATGGTTTTACCATAGCACTGCCCCATGGGAAGGTGTCACCAGTTGGGAGGAATCGTAGTGTGGACTAATAAACCTCTGCTGCTGTGTTGTTCCCCCAAGAATCTCGTCGAAAAAGTCAATCACCTATGAATTGGGGAAGGAATACAACAAAATTAAAAAAAAATATATATATATATATATATATATATATATATATATATATATGAAAAAGACATATCTAGGGGAGTGGAGGGGGGGGGTGGGGTGGGGAAGACGATAAAAAGGGGAATGTATAGAGAGTGTGAGTGAGAAATGAGACATTACTACCAAACATTGGAAGCATATTACCTAAAAGACCTTACTAGCCTATTAGAATTATTGGATAGAAATTGGCTAAAATTCAAATGGGGGATGAATCCCTTACACCAAAAGGGGTGAATAGTTTTAATTTGAATTTTAGCCAATTCTTATCCAATAATTCTAGTAGAAATCATTTTTCTTACCTAAATATGAATGAAGAGGCGTTATAAGGTTGATATTCAGAAACGAAAATATTGTATTGCCCCAATGCCAGGGGAGTTACAACATTTGACTGGTGAATGTATTTTTTAGGATAACCAAAACCTCAAAACACTACTCCTCACCATAACAAATAAATTAATTTTTATTCATTTTAAATGCTAAGGCAAAAGATGATCAATCGTGTAATCTATTGTCTTGAGTTAAAATGTTGCACCAACTATAAGGAATTTTATTTTACTAAAGAATAATATACTTTTTCTACTAAAGAACTTGATTATCCTTTCTCTCATCATTTTAATTTTAATTTTAATTTTTTCCTTTTTTAATATCAATATTTTGACCCGATTAATTATATTCGAATCTAAATATCTAAATAGTCCCTTTTGCCAAATCAATATAAATTTTATAAATATGTGACATATTATTATTTTCATAGTTGACAAAATTCGAATTCTCATCTTATTTATTCATTAACCAAAGTGACGTAAACCAATATAGTAATTTAATTAGTTAGTAAAACATTTTTTGGATGATCTTTCCCATCTTCCTCAATTCACCCGTAATCACCCCTAATAAACTGGAGTAAGTACTTTTTTTTTTTTTTTTTTTTTTGTCTCTTTCGTCTCTCTCTCTTCTTCTCTTCACCTCTTTCCAACTTCCAACTCCTTTTGGTACTATCTTTTCCAACATTCCACCTTGATTATTATTATTATTTAAATTAGTTGTTCCAAAGATATAGTGACCAATACATTTTTACTTTGAAGTGGCTAATATTTATTTTAAAGAATTTAGAAAATATACTATAAAATTAAAAAAATCGATTATAACACATGATTCTATAATTCAAATTTTGCTAAATACAAAAAGAAGCGACAATATGTCACATATTTGCTGAAATTATTACTGGTTGGATCAAATTATCATTAAGATTCCAACAGAATTAATCGGGTCGAATGTCTGGATAACGGTACAAAAAGAAAAAAATACCCAACCAAAAGGCAAGAAGTTGACAATATCCCTCTACAGCAAAAGAAATGGCCTGGAATAGAACAAAGAAATTGTAAGATGGACTCGTTCTCATAGAACCAAAACAAAACAAGAGTCCATCCACTTCATTTTGGGGCATAAGATTCCAATTCTGTTGGGCCAATAACAGTTATGAACTCTAAAGAAATTCTATGTGTAGATCAAATTACATGGGCCGAAACATAAGGGGATCCATTTATCGAATCGCAAAAATTAACTTAAGTTAATTTATTTCACTTTTATTTGTGAAAGACTTTGCTCATCTAAATTACATTTAAAGTGATTTCATGTCGCGTTATCAAGTTTATATTACATAATACAATATGCCTATTAAATTAGTCGAGATCTACCAAAAACAAAAAACAAAATGAAGGGCAATGGCTCGTCTATTGAGTATTGACTCGATCAATTATTCTGAAATATTTTTTAAAAACTTAAAGACAAACACTATAAGAGGAACTTCCCGTCCTTGATTAAGCAGACAAATTGAGGAATAATGTGAAGTTAATGTGATTTACTACTGCCTCGTCCAGGATTTTAATCCTAAGTCATTTCTGTTTATATTCTGGCTTCTATTTTATTTTTTAATTTTGTAACAGAAGAACAACAAGAATTATATAAATGGTGAATACAATGCTTCACGCTTGCTTTTGTGCCTCCAATGGCTTCTCGTCTAATTCAGTTTGAACAGTTTGCACAACCCGAGAAGTTTAAAGAGGCTGCAACTTCAAAATGTGGAAGGAAAATATGATGTTCTACCTTACTAAGCTGAATTTATTTCGCTATGTCAATGAGGACACTCCCGTGGAGGATAAATCGATCCTCAATCTGTAACAACATATAATTGTTGGATTAGTAATGCTTATATGTGTCGTCATGCTATACTTACTAGTTTAGATGATTAATTGTACCAAATTTATTATCAAAAGAATACTGGCAAAAGAATTGTGGGAATCACTAACTAAAAAGTATACAGTAGATGATGCAGGTGCTAAGAAGTTCATTGTTGCTCGCTTCCACGACTTTACAATGGTTGATGGAAAATCTGTCATTGAACAGAGTGAAGAGCTACACAAGATTTATCACGATCTTGTCGCTGAGGGCATGGGGATCAACGACTCGCTGCAGGTGACGTTGATGATTGAGAAATTATCCCCTTCTTGGGATGACTCCAAGTACTACCTTAAGCATAAGAAGAAGGAAATGGCACTTGAGGATCTGATTTTGAAGTTGAGAATTGAACAAGATGTAAGAAAGGCATCAAAAAGGCCTTATACTACTGTTTCAAAGGCAAATGTTGCCGAAGCTGCTGGAAAGAGGAAGCGCCCGACTGACTTGAAGGCGTCTAACTCCAATAAGAAGTTCACGGGAAGCTTCTTTGTATGTGGTAAGCAAAACCACAAAGCAAAGGATTGTCGCAATCGTGTGGACGACCAAAGTAATAAATACAACAAGAACAAGAGGTTCAATGGGAACGGGAAAAGTGAACAAGTATCAAAAGGATGGCCAGGATCATGTATCTGAGTCCGTTAAGCTAAACTCTGGAATGGAGGACATGCACCTCGTTGCTTTCGTTTCAGAGGTTAATATGATGGGGGAAAACCCAAAGGAATGGTTTGTGGACACGGGGATACTCGCCACATTTGTATCAACAAATGGATGTTCAAGACTTATCAAACTATTGAGGATGAAGTTTGCTACATGGGGAACTCTGTATTCTCCAAAGTTGAAGGAAAGGGTAATATTATCCTAAATTATGACATCTGGAAAGGAGTTGACTCTCATTAAAGTGCTCCATGGGCTTGAGATCCGGACGAATCTCATTTCTGGGAGTATGCTGAACAACAAAGGATTTAGGCTTGTGTTTGAGACAAACAAATTCATTCTGACAAATAATGGAATGTATGTAGTAATAGGGTAATTTAGCTGATAGTATGTTTAAAGTAAATGTAATGACTGTACAAGAACTGATCCTACGGGCATGAATGTAATTGAGGCTTCTACTAGCTCAGCTGGAACCAATGTTGCCCAAAAGGCTAATGAATTCAAACAAGTTGCTTATTTAGCTGGGTCTTTTAATTTATGGCATGATAGATTAGGTCATGTAAATATTAAAAGTATACAAAAATTAATTTCAATAAACCTACTACCAAAATTTAATGTTGACAAAAACTACAAGTGTGAGACTTGTGTAGAAGCTAAGTTATCTAAGTCATATTTCCGATCAATTGAGAGAAGTTCGGAACCATTAGATTTAATACACACTGATGTATGTGATCTTAAATATGTACAATCAAGAGGCTGTAAAAAGTACTTCATTACTTTTATCGATGATTGCACGAGATTTTACTATGTCTACTTAATGGGAAGTAAAGACGAAACAATAAACATGTTTGTTCATTATAAAAATGAAGTTGAAAACCAACATGGTAAGAAAATAAAAAGGTTAAGAAGCGACAGATGTGGAGAATATGAATATCCATTCGCTCAATTGTGTGCTGAAAGTGGCATTGTACATGAAACAACTGCGCCCTATACTCCAGAACAAAATGGAATTGCTGAGCGCAAAAATAGAACATTAAAGGAAATGATGAATGACATGTTAATTAGTTCGGGTTCACCCCAGAATTTGTGGGGGGGCTTTGCTTTCTGCAAATCACATCCTAAACAGACTACCGCATAAAAGGCTAGACAAAACACCTTATGAATTGTGGAAAGGTCATGTACCTTCTTTCAAATTTATAAAGGTATGTGGATGTCTAGCAAAGGTTCTAATTCCTCCACCTAAGCGGACTAGGATAGGTCCTAAAACGGTAAATTGTGTGTTTGTATGGTATGCACAAGACAGTAGTTTATACAGATTCTTAGTGCACAAATCAGATAACTCTAAAGTGCATGAAAATACCATAATCGAGGCTAGGGATGCTTCTTTCTTTGAAGGGATTTTCCCTTATATTGATCGCTCTGGATTAGACCCAAAAAGTCAATCGGGATGTGGGGGAAGAATATCTTCAAAAGAAAGTTGAAGAGTCAAGACGTAGCAAGAGAGCTAGAATTGAAAAGTTTTTGGTCCAGATTTCCTGAGTTATTTGGTAGAAGATGACCCTTTGACTTATAAATAAGAAATGTCTTCTCCTGATGCCGATCTCTGGAAATAAGCTATTGATAGTGAGATAAATTCAATATTTCAAAATCATACATGGGAACTTGTGGAACTTCCAACTGGTTCAAAAGCGTTGGGCCACAAGTGGATTTTCAAAAAGAAAATTAGACCAGATGGTACGATAGATAGATAGATACAAGGCAAGACTTGTAATAAAGGGTTTTAGACAAACTCATGGTGTGGATTATTTCGACACTTATGCTCCTGTGTCGAGGATAACATCAATCAGGTTAATCATAGCCTTTGCAGCTTTGTTTGACTTGGAAATTCATCAAATGGATGTAAAAACAGCTTTCCTCAACGGAGAACTAGAAGAGGAGATTTACATGGAACAACCTGAAGAGTGTGTGGTTCCAGGTAAAGAGCACTTGGTGTGCAGACTTGTTAAATCTTTATATGGATTAAAGCAATCACTTAAGCAATGGCATAAGAAATTCGACAGCATAATGGTTTTGAATTGATTTCAAATAAATCAGTGTGACAGTGTGTCTACATAAAAAGAAGCAAAGATGACTATGTAATAGTCTGTCTATACTTGGATGACATGTTAATCATTGGTAACAAAGATAACATCAAGATTACCAAGAAAATGTTGTCGCAAAATTTTGATATGAAGAACATGGGACCTGCTGATTTAATTCTTAGGATGAAGCTATCCAAGACAACAGATGGATATTCACTTTCTCAAAAACACTATGTTGAAAAGATTCTAGACAAATTTGATAAATGAAGTGATGTAATTGCTAGAACATATATGGAAGTGGTTTCAAATCTCTGCAATAATCGCGGAGAAGGTGTGCGACAACTGGAGTATTCTGGAATCATTGGGACTATAATGCACCTCATGGATTGTACTAGACTAGACATCGCAAATTCAGTCAAAAGACTGGCGAGGTATACGAGTAATCCCAGTCACGAGCACTGGAAAACATTAGTCAGAGTTCTTAGATATCTACGATACACTGCTGACTATGGGTTACATTATACGAGATATCCAACTGTACTTGAAGGGTACACTGATGCAAATTAGATTTCAGACTCCAAAAATATAAAGTCTACTAGTGGATACATTTTTGTGATGGGGAAGTGCAACGGTTTCTTGGAAATCATACAAACAAACCTGCATTGCAATATCAACTATGGAATCGAAGTTCATAGCTTTGGATATAGTAGCAGCAGAGGCTAATTGGCTAAGTAGTTTTTTGGAGGACGTTCAATGTATTCAAAACCAATGCAACCAATTAGCTTACATTATGATAGTTTGTCAGCTATTAGAAGAGCAATAAACAACTTGTATAATGGGAAGTCTAGACATATACGTCGAAGACACAAATCCATTAGAACTCTGTTAAAAACCAGCATTATTGCTTTGGACTTTGTGAGATCCAAAGAAAACATAGCGAACCCATTAACAAAAGGTCTAACAAGAGACTTAGTAGAGAGTTCATCGAGGGGAATGGGGTTGAAGCCCGTGAAATTGATTACCACTCATGATGGCAACCCAACTTGAATTGGAAAAACCCAATTTGCAGGTTCAACGGGAAAATCGAATGGGGGGAATCAAACGAAGCACTTGGAAAAAGAATTTCCCAGCCCATTCCTGTGATGAAATAGTGATAGATCTGTCCATCGAAGGATAAGTGTTAAACTTTTAATGATCCTTATACATAATACATGGAGTATGACATGATAATTCTAATAAGAGATCACATATATTGAATGTAAAGGGGCCACTTCTATGAGATTACTTGAGGGCTAAATCTCTAGAGCATTCAATGAATATTTCAAGGCAGTCCAGACAACAACAAAAGAACAGACTATTTGTGTAGAAAAAAATGTTGTGTAAGTATCGTTGTCTTGGTACACACAGAAAGATGAACAGTTAAAGGCATCGCGTCCACTGGTTAACAAGTGTACCCGATGGTATTTACTAGGGAAGGTTCAAGGTTCACAACCACCTATCCCGAATGAACTCTCAAAATTGCATTTTAGGCTACACGTGCATCATCATTCATGCCAAATTTCATTCATGTGGGGGATTGTTGGAGAATTAATTATAAAGTGGACTTATTTTATCAAATTTAATTGTGTGTTCCACCGCTTAGTTTTAAAGTGTTTTAAATTCATCGTGTAGTGGATTGCGCAAGCTTCACGATAATATATAACATGTGAGGAAACTAATTCTCGGTGTTAATGATAATTTGGTTAAAGTGGAGAGGTTATTAATGGAGGTGCGATGTTATCCCACATCGGTTGTGATAATTGATTAAAACTAGTTTATAAGCACTAGCTAGACTAGTGATCTTAAACAAGTAGGTAATGGGGTTACCCCCTCGCACGCCTTCCGTCCGTCCGTCTCACCTCGCCTCGCCTAGTCGCACGTGTCCTTGCCGGGAGGGAAGTAATATCTTTTTGGACAAAATTACTGTAATAGTCCCTTAACTATTGAGTAACTGCATATGAGTCACATATGTTTTGTGTAATTGCAGAATGGTCCTTCCACGATTCTCCAACAGTTTTGAGAACTGCACATTACCCCACTACGAGAAGTGGGAGTTACTCACATTCTCCACTACGAGGTGAGGGAGTGAGAGATGAATTGCAGTTTTCGACTGCTATAAAAGGCAGTCTTCCCCCACAGAATCTTTTGCTACGATTTACCTCTCCCTTCTTCATTTATGCACTGTTATATTAGTTCATAGAGAGTTCTGCACAGAAGGTTCGAAGTACTACTTCTCCACACTTCTAGTAAGCAGTGTGATTGGACGTTGTACCTTGGGAACTCGTTGCTCTTGTAGGCATTAAGCAATTAGGCGAGAAAATTGAGTTTAAGGGAAAGTGATTTACTACTGCCTCGTTCAGGATTTTAATCCTAAGTACTTTCTATTTATATTCTGCTTCTGCTTTATTTTATAATTTTGTAACAAGAGAACAACAAGAATTATATAAATGGTGAATACAATGCTTCACGCTATATTACTAATGAATTGAGCTTAGATGAAAATTATGCGGAGTAGAAGATAAAGTGTTGCGTAATATCTGATGCGGTTTTGAAGTGTCTATTTTTCTAAGTTTGGAAGAAATCCATCAATTTTAGTCAACTCCCATCTAATAATTAAACTTGGATAGCTGCTTTGTGATTAATTACCCGATGGATTTGTATGTGGTAATAGAGTTGCAGTTGCTTCATTTGGGTACAAACTTCCCATCTCAAATGTCAAAAAAAGGATTACGTATGAACCAAGCAAAAAACTAATGAAGTTAATTAGATGTGTCTTGTTTTCCAAATGGAAATGATTAACTTGACATAAAAATTGAGAAGTAGTAAAACTTAGGTAGCAAACCGAGAGATTCTTAGAGTAGCTTCAAAGCAATTCATGGGTTTCCCGATTTTGAATTGCATGGTGAAAGTGATTTTGTTCCTCTTTTTTTTTTTTCTTCAAGTTCAACCGCTTTATTCATATTGTCATCATAATATTTTCATCAAAAACATTATTTTCTCCTTGTAGAAATGAGTAAAAGGGAAAAGGGAACGTTGGGAGAGGAAAGGAACATCACCATGTGGACTCATGTGACCATAAACGTGGTAATAGAGACACACCAAAAAATGTCAGCATTATCTTCCAGAGACGGGCAACAAGATGAATATGGATGAGCGAATTATCTCTAAAAACAAGAATTTATAGCAGTTTTAGCCACAGCTACCTCCAATTAATCTTGTCACAATTCAAGTTCAACACTACCCTCCCTTGTTTCCCATTATATTAGGGGACGATTTACTCTAGTCTAGGGGTGTACTAATTTAAGAGAGTTCTTTTGCAATGGTCAATTTAAGGATCAATTTGGATGGAAAATAGTCAAGCCCCCAAATAGGAGGGTAAATACTAAATAGTGTCTCTAAAATTCATTTAATTTTTTTTATTGTAAAATTATGAAATCATTTTTCAAGTCAAATCACTCATGGCCTACCCCTTCTTCATCAGCCGCCACGCCACCACCAGCAACCTCCACTCCCAACCCCCTAATAAAGAAAGCAATTTGATGATCCAAATTTATCTTAATGAAAATGTTGAGTGATATTTAAGTAAGCAGCGGTGAATGAGTGAATGCGAGTGCGGGGCCGGTGAAATTCACGAGATGAGCAAGGACAGTTTTGTAAAAACAAAAAAGAAAGAAAGGGAATGAATAAGAATGCTTCCAAAAAGACAGCAGAGCATATACTGTTCCGGCTAATGTCTTATTCCTGTCCCCTTTTCTTCACGAGCTCACTGTCCACCCTCTTATTACTTTTCATTAGGGGTGGAAATGATCACACTAAATTTGTTCATCTCATAATTCAACTCATATTTGATGTGAGTTCACAAGCAGCTCAGTTCATTTATTTACAAATATTTTTGAAAAAATACAATGATTTATAATATGAGTTTAATATCCAACTTTATACAAAATAAATCAAGAGGTTTTATTAGCACAATAACATATAATAGAAGTTTATATTTTTATACTAATTATATTATGTAAAGACTCCGTAAAAAAACTTAACAAGATATAAAATTAAACCAATGTAAACCAATAAAAGTCTAGCTACCAAATATATATATTGAGTCAGCTCATGAGTTAAATGAGTCAAACTCTATATAGCTCAAGTTCGACTCATAATTTAGATGAGCCAAAAACCTTAGCTAATGTATCGCTCATTTAGCTTATAAGCTAAGTTCGTCGAGCCAAATATCGAATCGAATCGTGAGTTACTCATGAGTCGACTCAAATCACTTCCACCCCTATTTTTTCATCATCAAACACATTCCTACTAACATTTCCTTGCAATTCTGATAATAACATATCCAAAACCACTAATTTTCTCTTTTTTTTAAGACTATTATTTGCATTATAGGACAAAAAATCATCTGTCCCGATCTATGTATCTATTTTTATACTCAATCAATCACAACTCGCTATATATATAATTAAAAAAATATTCATATAACAAATTATAATTGATTGGGATAAAAGAACAGGTACATACGATTTTCACCCGCATTATAGTAGCAAGCAATGCAATGTTCTAAAAGGAGCCCCTTTAATTCAATTGTGATATAAAAACGTTTTGATATGTTGGTATTTTATTTTTTTATTTTTTTATATAAGTTTAGAATTGAATTGAAACTCAATTCAAATACAAACTTAACTTTTCTTTTTATTTTTAATTTTAGGTGGAATTCACTTATTTTTCACAAAAATCAATATATATCCCACAACAAATTTAAAAATGTTTGTATTGAAGATGTGGCGTATTGAAGATATGTAGAACGCACGATCTTAAATGAGAGATTATTAACATGTCCCCCCACAAAGTATGGCAAAAAATTCTCTGTATACATTATGTGTTTCGTTCTTTATCACCACGAATAGATAATTGACACGTGTTTCACTATTTTTTTAGGTCATAAAATTTTTAATTAAAAATTAACACATCAATAATATTATTAGTGGGATAAGAAATTATACACTCGTCAAAATTTTCACCAATTATTCCCTCACTCTAATTCTGATTTTCCTCAACCCAAAACTTCCCGCCTCACCTTTATTTTCTCCCCCCATTTCACCATTCCTTTTTTTTATTCCTTAATATTCATCAAAATTTCTTGCCTTTTCCGATATTTTCTCTCCTCATATTTATAAGCTTAACTATTCTTTTAAATTCTGGTACTGAATGAATGAAAATGGCCCGGCTTTTCCGATCCAAATCTTGTACAGTCTCCCGGGTCATGGCTTCTGATTCCTCCACAACCCCTCCCAGCCACTCTCTCTTCCACGACGATGACGAATTGGAATTAGAAGAGGAAGAAGATGCGGTCCGGGGGTATTTCGGGAATAATTCTAGCCCCGTCACCACGCCATTTATCGGCCCCCAGGAACGGAGAATTCAAAACACTAATAATCAGAATTACTTCCCAATTCTCGAAATTCTGGCCACGGTTCTGAGAAAGTCGTTGATTACGTGTAGCGTTGAAAGGGATGACGTCGCCAACATTGAAATTGGCTGCCCCACCGAGGTTCGCCACGTCTCCCATGTCACCTTTGATCCCTTTAATGGCTTCCTTGGTTTGCCCCTCGAGCTCCAGCGTCATGTTCCCCGCAAAGTCCCCAGCGCAAGGTTTATACTTCTTCTCTCTTCTGTTTTTTTTGGCATTAAATGTTGGGTTTGTTTCCGGATCTGAAATGGCAGACTATGAAGATTTATGCTTTCCTTTTTTTTCCCCTAGTGTTTTTGCTGCGGGACTCCATTCTAATACTCATGAGGAAATTTCTAAATTATAGTCCGGTTCGTACTTGAGTTTATCTTTATTTAGTTTAAATATATGAATGAAAGTTAAAAAAGAATATATATTTATGTAATACTCAGTATCCGAGCAGTATCGCTAGTACAATACAGATATTGAATTCGAGATTTCCTTTGGTGATGTACAAAAAAGAAACATTTTTTCTGTTGTTTTAAAGTTTAGCTGCGGAGGGGTGGATTTTTCTTGATCTAACTTGGACAATAATAGACGATTTTCAGGGTTTTTAATTGACATTGAGCTTAAATTGACATGAAAAAAGACTTCAAAGGACATATGTAGCGAATCTGCTTGTTTTTTGATAAATTTTTTTATTAACCTTTTGTGTTTTGGGTTTTGAAAATTAACAACCGTATGTAATTCAGTAATGCTGTGTCCAATCAGAGACAATATTGGGTTCTGCTGGTTTACATTTCCTGGAGATCTTGTTTGCAAACTTAACTTGTGCTTCCTTTTTGCAGTGTTAGTGTCTTTGGTGTTTCAGCTCAGTCGATGCAATGTTCATATGATCATAGAGGGAACAGTGTGCCAACAATACTCCTTATGATGCAGAATCTATTGTACTCGGAAGCCGGCCTTCGAGTATGTCTTTTGATTTTGTAATGAATGAATTTTCAATCACCCATTAATTGCTGAATTGCATCTGAAGTTTGTCATTTGGGATTCTTTGGTTCAAGGCAGAAGGAATATTTCGAATAACTGGTGAGAATAGTCAAGAAGAAAATGTTCGGAACCAATTGAACAAAGGTGTTGTCCCTTCCCAAATTGACGTTCACTGTCTGGCTGGTTTAATAAAGGTATCATCTGCATTTATAGTAACTGCTCCTCATGCCTTATATATAACCACATGGAGTTGTGATTTGAACAAATACTAGATAAATAAGAGGTTGTAAAACCACAATTATCCTTTCTTGTCAATCAGTGCCCGAATAATAAGAGGTTGCTTCTTATCGTACAATATTAACAATTAAAAATTGTATGTGAAACATCAAAATCCGAGGTTAAAAAATAGTAGATATGCAAGCTAAACCTAGCTAGCGAAGTTTCTTGCTGTTTATTCGCAAGATCTAAGCCAGAATGACAAGAATGGAAGGCTTGTTACGGCCTTCCTGATAATGATACATAGTAACATTTTGCTTTTTCAGGCCTGGTTTAGAGAACTCCCCACTGGAGTTCTTGATTCTCTTACTCCAGAACAAGTTATGCATTGCAACACAGAAGAAGATTGCACACGACTTGTCAATTCACTTCCTACAACTGAAGCTTCATTACTTGATTGGGCAACCAATTTGATGGCTGATGTTGTGCAGCATGAGCAATTCAACAAGATGAATGCACGGAATATTGCAATGGTTTTTGCCCCAAATATGACACAGGTGATTTGTTGCTTTTAATACAATAAATTTTTTCGCTTTCTGCTTTGTCACAGTGACAGAAATTTCTGTACATTCAATCCAGTCCCAAAGTTGTTCAGAATCTTAGCTTTGAAAAGAAACTTGGCCTAAAGATTACCAATTGTTTTCCTTGCATGTAATGTTGATTTTGTTTTGATTAGTCAGTCTTGTGTTCCCTAATGTTCTATTCATAACAGGCAATGGGCCTGTGGATTTGCTCTCAGTTTGACTCTAGCTTTATAGTTTTTGCGATACTGTACAATCCTGCAATTTTTGCTCATCTTGAAAGGCGACGTTGATAGTTATTTTGCAATTGTATTTTTAACTTTTGAAATTTGCATTGGATTGTTGCAGATGGCCGATCCATTAACTGCATTGATTCATGCAGTCCAAGTAATGAACTTTCTAAAGACACTTATCGTGAAGACCCTTAGGGAGAGAGAAGAATCAGCTGCTATGGTTAGATTACTCTCAACAGCTGTTCATCCAGCCACCAGTCCATCAGACTCGGGTGGAGTAGTGCCATGTCAGCAGCAAGATCTTGGTGATGATCGTAACCGCACTGGTAACCTTATCAGAAGTGCAACTTTGGACAGACTTGAATCTGACAAGAGGGAGAAGTACTGGAATTTTACGAGCAATGACGATTGCAGGATAATGGATAGGGAATCAGTGGCAAGTGGGTGTTCGCCTGTTGCACAGAGAAGGAAAACGTTGGAAAGTAGGTTTAGAGATGGATACGTAAGAGAGGAAGTTGAAGAGGGGAAAATGGAGAAGCTAATTAGTTTTAGAAAAGGAATGCGGAAGCTGTGTAGACATCCGGTTTTCCAACTGAGTAAGCCCGTGAAAAAGAACGAGACTGTTAGAGCAGTGTAAATAAATAGAGGAAATGGAGAAGCTTTGGGCATGAGGTGATGGGAGGGAGATTTATAATTAATTTGATAGTTTGAAGGTTTAGATCTTGACTTTTTGAAAATGTTGCAACGGTGTGTGATAGTTAATAAGTAAGATGCTGAACGAATAAGCAAGATTTTAGGACAGAAGAGTAAATTGCTGTTGTAGAATGTCTTTCTGAGTATTGAACTAGACGGTAAGAAGAAAAGGAACGACGGTCTGATAGAAGTAGTAGAGTAGGTAGAGTTTTCGGACCAAATTCATTGAGATCTGCGTAAAAAATTGAATTATTTGGTCACACAGAGTAGTAGAAATGTTGAGTTTGATTTAGAGTTAAATTCACCTTTAATCACCACCGTACAGTATATGGATTCAAAGAGAAACTAACTCAAGATATTGACATGTGTATGGGCTGCTCTGTTTCCTTGATTTAGGAAACAATACCAAGAAAAAAAATAGAAAAGACGAGCATGCGATTTAGCTTCATAGGAGATGGGAGGTGTTCTTCAATTCCTCTGTTTTGTGTGTCACTGTCATTGGGGGTTCCTAATAAACCCAGCTTGTACATTTGATCCTTTGATTATTAGTGCTCGTTAAGGTTTTGCTAAATAAGTTAAGAAAGAAGACAAATTCTGTATTTTATTTTAATTGGTAGTATGTTTTAGGAAATTGACAGATGTATAAAACGTTTATTAACAAAAATAATGAACTAGTGACAATGGTAGTACTAGTAAGGGATGAATTCATGGGCTGAATTGTCCCTCATAGAGAACCCGACCAACTCGTCCTTACACAAATTCCACATCTATATCACCACCAAATAGAAAGATAAACGTTCTGAGTTCTTTGAATAATGGATAAGAAATGAGTCACGTAAACAATAAATGGATGGCCAATGATCGCTTTCCATTCACGTGCATTTTCTTGTCAACCAATAAATGGATGTTCCACCCAGTCCCAGCTCTTCTTTGGCATCTCTATCTAAAGAGAAACCTGGCCCAAACCCAAACCCAAACCCAAACCTGACTTCAGAATGGTGGGCTTATCCTCAAACGACGACGTCGACACTAAAAACTGGAAACTCTCAATTGGTTGAAGATTTGGTTGCTATTTTGAGACAACTGGTAAGTAAGAAAATGAACCAAAACAGTCAACTGTTTTCTCCTTTTCTGGCTTCTTCATTCATCAAATAAATAAGTAAACCGTCTCCCGTTACAACTCCACAAATTTGCTGAATATGAACATAATAAATTAATATTGTGATATACAACATATTTAAGGTAAGACAGTTAAAACTAAAGCCCATTAATAATTTTTTTTTTTTTTTTTACCTTTTCTTTTTCATGAATGGATAATCTAATGAAAAAGAATAGTGCTAGTACTGTGTTATTATTACATTATTTCCTCCCCCTCTTCGAATTTCTGTCTGGAATCTCACGTGCTTATGTACTGTCGGGATTCTCTGTTTGAAGTTTGTCCAAAATATCCTTCAAAATTGGAGCTTTCTACTTCAAAATTAAATAATTTATTGTACTTTTGGTGGTATAATACTCGGCAAAGGTTGCAAACTTATTCGTTATAAAGATTCCTTCTTTGCAACTTTGGAGCTGTGTTTTTGCTTTCCTGAGTTGGGTTGTTGGATCTGATTTGGTTAATCCTGGCTTCTGTTGATTGGAAACGGTTATTCCCTGGTCGAACCAGAAGGTCATCTTTATTTCTGCTCGGAGGAAGAAATACTAAAATGGATCTGAACCCATTTAGGCTATGCTCCGCCCTCAAATTTCTGGGTTATTTCATGATCATCCTGTTGGTCGCAATAGTCGCCGTCTCCTACGACGCCGTCGTTTTGATTACCTGGGGCCCTCACCTACTTGACGGCGGTTCCCACTCTTTCTTCTCCTTCCTTATCATCATTCTCTTTCATTTCCTGGTAATTCTTTAATTAATTCCTCTCATATACTTCATTTTTCAGATGGCTGTTTTTTGAGCTGCAACTACTTTAATTTGTCAATCACCATATTAATCTGTCAATTATTTCTGGCTTGCTTCTCCTGCAACTATTTCAACTAAGTATGCTAGTAGACCATGTTAGTTATTCACCCAAATTTCGTCCCAAGAAGATCTTTGAACATTCACATCTTTTGCTAGGCTGCAAAATAGTTCAAATTGATTTAGGATTTTTTATACAACCTAGACATCTATCACAATTTCAGCTTTATATGGTTTAGAAGGAAAACCAGATAAAGTTTAAATCTTTATTGAATTGACTTAGATCTTTGTTTCATACTATCATCGATAGCTTCTTGCTTATCATACTCTGTTTGAATTCTTTATAAAGATCTGAAACAAACAGAAAATGTATAGTCCGAGGGAAAAAACGCCTACATTGTAAAAAAATTGAGGAAACAATCAAGAACATAAACACAGAAATTGGAAGTGGATGAAATTCACTTGCCTTTTTCCCCTTTGTTTTTTTTTCTAATGAGCAGCTCTAGTTTTTCCTTAAGGTTGCCGTTTGATAGTAAACCCAATTTCTCTACTCCTGTGCTTTAAAATTGTTTTCTATCCCCAATGTCCCTTTTTATCCAATGCAGAGCGATTTTTATGAGTTTTTGTTGGGGGTGCTTAATTCCTCAAGTTGGTTATTCTTTCTGCAGCTTGTGCTGTTAACTTGGAGCTATCTGATGGTTGTCTTTTGCGACCCGGGTTCAGTGCCTGAAAATTGGAAACTAATATCAGAAGAGAATGTAGAAGAGGGTAGTTCGATTCTGTTTTCCGATAATTTGGCCGGTGACAGTTCAGTCTCGTCATTTCCGTCTTCAGATAGGATAGAAAGACCAGTTGTTCATTACTGTAGTCAATGCCAAAATGGCAAGCCTCCCCGATGTCATCATTGCTCCATTTGTAAGCTTTCCTGTTTCATCATTTTATCTTGGCTAATGATATTTCTTTAAAAGTTTAATTCTTTTGGGGGTTTACTCTGCTTTGAAACTGTCTAAACTGCTCTCACCAATGCATGGTTGAGGGTAGATACAACAAAAAAACCACGTCCACAAAGATTATACCCCCTCTGTTCCAAAATAGAAGTCTTTCTATCGTTGTGCACAATAAGGGTCTTTAAAACAATATTTTTTTTCCTTCTTTTAATTCTAAACTAACCTTTATCTCCCATCCTTATCAAAGAATAATAAGAGACTAGAGGGGTATTGTGTTGGAAAAAGAACATTAAATTTTAGAAGTGTGAGAAGACTCCCTCCCTACAGAGGGAATATAAAATTCATTGTTCTTCGTATGTACAATTGTGATGCAGTTGTCAAATATTTTATTACTGTCAAATTACGTTCCGTGCTCTGTTTATTCTTGTCTGTTCAATTACACATTGATGTTATGGGACTTCTTTCTTGGCTTACTTTTCTTTTCCAACAAAGGGTTTGGGAGTTTATGGTGTTGCCTCTTGTGTCAACCTTTCTGATGCTGTCACTTGTGCCAAAAGTTGCTTGTATTTGTTTTTGCACCACATGTTATAAAACCACTAGAGCCTTAAGATGCTACTTATTTTATCTTGACATGTCTCCATTATTTCATATTTCAGATTCCTATGCATCTTTTTTCCCTATGCTATGCATCTATTAGCTATGCATTTTTCAGATCGAAGCATTATTGGCTTGTGTTCTTTGTAATTTGCATGTTAAAATTCTTGCAGGATATAGTGTAAGTTCCTGATACCCAAAATGCTTCTACTGATATACATTTCTTGCAGGCCAAAGATGTGTTCTTAAGATGGATCACCACTGTATATGGGTTGTCAACTGTGTTGGGGCTCGCAACTACAAGTTCTTCCTCCTGTTTGTGGTGATTTTCATATAAATATGCATTCTGTTAAAATCTTCTCTTCCATGTGTATTCTGTATGATTATCTTAAATTGAACTAGGTTCGTCTTTGGTGATTCAGTACCAACAGTGGGGGCTGGTCATAACTTTAGTCGGAGTAAGGACTTAGGTTACTGGTACAATAGGTCTTTGGCATATTTGCAATTTTCTATAGAACATTAGTTAGAAATTTCCAGGGTACTTTACATTAGTAGCTCTACTCTAGCTGGTTCCGGATCAAACATAAATGATCTCCTGTGAAGTTTCTCATGAAACTAAATAATTAGGGATCTCTAAGAAGAAACCTTAGCTTTGGAGTCCATGTAAGTTCAAGCATTTTTTTTTCCAGTTTGAGTGTTTATTCCCTTTCTAATTGACCTTGCAAACTCTTGGTGAAGCTTTTCCTATTAATGGAATTTTTTTGTCAATAAACCATTGATTCTTGAATTCACTCTGTTGGAAACCATTTCTTCTTTCTTCTTTTTTTTCCCCCTCTTCTTTTGACTGGAAGGGCTAGGGCCGGGATAGCTTTCTGCATGACGTCCAGTTTGACTTTTTGTTTTCATTTCCCTTCTATGAGTTGATCTTTGAGATCCCGTCGATACTTGCCCAAAGAATTTTAAAAATAAAATGATGTTTTTGACAATTTAGGCCTTATGGATGCACAATGTAAATGCTCTTCTGGGCTATTGTACAAGTCCTTGGAAGTAGTAGGACCATCTCATGAGAAAAAGATCTCTTCAGGTCAATTTTATAGAGCGACTGATTCGTGTAGTTAGCATCTCTGCATTTTTAAATTGAGAATCTAAGCTGAACCGATGGAGCTTCTGGTGCTCGGATGTTATTTATATTTTTGTTCCTTTTCTTTTCATGTTGAAGCCGCACATTTCTTCTGTAGACTTACATATTCAGAACACTTTGAACAGTTATACACATTCCTGGAGACAACAATGAATACTCTTGTGCTGCTGCCCAATTTTCTAAATTTTTTCCAACAAGCCAAGCACCATTCGCTATCACCTGGAGATCTTGCTGTCACCTTTTTAGCCTTTGGTAATTCTTCTTTCCTGGAACGTTCGTAAATATATCAATATTTCTAATATTGCATTCTCATGGTCTCCCTTTTCTTACAGATTTTGTACATTGATGCAGTTTTAAATTTAGCTTTTGCGCTGAGCCTTCTTTGTTTCGTTATCATGCATGCCTCTCTTCTCCTCAGCAACACCACTTCGGTGGAGGTAATATATATTGTAAATCTTGTTTTTCCTTGTTTATTCTCTTATTGCTATTATCTTCTAGCGATACCTATCCCATTGGAGTTGAAGAGCAAAACCTCTGATATGACTCATCTGGTAGATGGAACTCGGAAGTTAAATTAATATATACTATTTTTTTTCCTGGTTGCATTTTTCTACTGAAGATTTGGGTGTTCATAGTTTAACACACATGGTGACTTTCTGGTGGTCAATGAATTTTTCCCTGTAATAAGCTGCAGAGATAATAAGACGCGTGCAGCCTAAAACAACAAAAGCACTGAAATTTGCATTTTACTGTGGCCTATCTGCACCATCATAGCGTCTTTGCTATCTGCTTCAGGTTTATGAGAAGAAAAGAGTAACACGATGGAAGTATGACCTAGGCCACAAAAGGAATTTTGAGCAGGTAAGAAACATTAAGTTTACTGTTTAAGGTTTCCTTAGAAACTTCAAGTTCCTATGATGATGGGTAGATTCCCAGATTATTTTTCAAGGTGTATAAGCATTTAGACTTTGGTAGGACGTTTTGTTATTTTCCCTGTAAAAGGATGAGCAAAAGTATTACTTGATACATGATAGTCTATCTATTAAGGTTACCTTAGTGTAGGACGACAAGGAAGCATTACATTTGTAAATAAGATTCTCCGAGAGCATGATTGTAAATTTCTAGATAGATACAAGAGAATACTAGTCGGAAAAGGTACTGTGGTTCTTGCCATTAAGGTCTAGAATTGTGGGATATCTTTGGAATTTGCTGTTATGACTTCCCTTGAAGTTTCTACTTTTTGGGGGAAAAAGTAACTGCTTAGGAAGGCTTTCATTTAGCAGCTGAATTTATGCTTGCCCCCAATATTTTAAAGGTTTTCGGAGCAACAAAGGTGCTGTGGTTCTTGCCATTATTCTCGGAGGAAGACTTGAAGAACGTACCTGCACTTCGTGGCCTAGATTTCCCAACACATTCAGACATAGAAGAATGAGTCTCTCAGACAGTGCTATTTGTCAGCACTGTGTTGAACAGCTAACCGTGCCATAACAGCTGAGACCTATCTACACGGCACTGACAGAAATAGATTTTGCACTGGAAGCAAATTGGAGAGTGCGATAATGTATGATTTGAGTTTCATTTGTTAAAGAGAGTTTGATATGTGCCATTTACTTTAAAATAGAAGAAAGTGGTGTATTTGGACTCTTTAGTACTGGTTGTTTGATTACAAAGTGCAAAATGGCAAGGTGTGCATATTAATATTGTGATCAAGAAGCCTGCAACTAATATATGGTTGATTGTAGTACATTCAGGGAATTGAATAATTGGTATGATTATTATCCTTGTAAGGGGAAGAAAATGAGGCTTTGCATTAGACTGGCACTGATTTATCAGAAAGCACAAAACATGGCACTGAAAATGTGTGGGACAATATTTTTGTCCGGAACGGAAGTACGGGACCGAAACGGAAGTGGGAATTCCGTTCCCAAACCGACAAACCCTAACCAACCCGTGACTTGGGGGATGGAATTGTAACTTCCGTCCCCAAATTCTTGCCTTTTTGCAGTGTCTAGTCTTTTCTCACTTTGCTTTTTTTGACCCCCTTTTTTTTTGAACGGAAATATCGGAACTCTTTGGTATTTTCGTTAAAAATTTTGACCGATTTCTACAGACTTGTCGAAAGCGTACATTGTATTTTTTATTTTTATTTTTTGTCAAATTTCATCTATAAATAACCTCACCATAATCAACAACATTCACAACTCTCAAACATAAATTTTCCTTACCACTACCAAATTTCCAAATTTATTCCCCTCTACCAAATTTACTTCCCCTCCTAAAAAATATTTGTTCAAAATGACAAACTTTCCAGTATTTGTTGAAAAAGAAATGGTTATAAAATTCAGGGATGCTGATTTTACCAACATTTGGGCGCAAACCGCGCTCAATTTTTGCCACATCAGCTGAGGACGGATTTGCCTAAAAATGTTGTGTAAAAAAAAAGACTGTCATGGTTTGACCATTCTGCCCAACAAATGTCATTCTAATGCAATGCCCAGACTTGTCTGTCTAGCTAATATAATACATATTTCTGCTGTCATTTTTTTTTTTGCTGAATAAAAAAGAAGGTGCAAATAAAATAAAATAAAACATCCAAAGATAATTGATATCGTTAATTTTTTTTTATGAAAGTAGACTTAATTATCATTAAAATCAAAGTAATATACAGGGAAAATAACATCAGAAAGACCTCCAGTTTCTTAGTCACAAAAAAATACTAAGTGGAAGGGAAATAAGAGGGACCAATCCACTCTTTAGATTACATTTACCCCAAGCAGCCAAATTACGAGAAGCCATATTGAGATTCCTAGGGATAAACTGTAAATTACTTTTAAGGAAGGAGTTCGATCTTCTTTTGCATTTATCTATAATAGGCTTCCATCTCCCGTTCCGTAAAGCTTTTATCTCCCCTTATTGAGCTTAACACATTACCAACATCTCCTTCAAGAATCACTCTGTCTAGCCTACATGCAGTAACCATGTTGATTGCCAAGAGGGCTGCCTTTGCTTCAGCTGAATAAACATCTTGAACATAACTTGATTGAGTGGCAGCCAGTCTAATCTTACCATCTTCATCTCTGATAATAGCAACAGAATTATAGCCTCCATTACAGAAAGATGCATCAAAATTTATCTTATACCACAATGGAGGTGGCCTCTGCAAAGTTCTTGGAGTTTCAAAAGGCAGTCTCTCCCCATCTCCTTTTACCAGCAGAGTTATAAGACTCGGCCATAATACCAACTTCCTTACTCAGCATATCCCAAGGCCTCAGCTTCTTGCCAAAGACAACATTGTTCCTTTCCAACCAGATTTGCTCTAAAGTCACAACAACAAAATTTGAAAACAAAGTAGATTCCTCTGAGTCCAGGGGGAACATCAAGTTGGGTTTGAGGATGAGAGTAACCCATCTGAGCATATCCCAATCCCCAAAAAAATCCAATTTGATATTCCACCTAGACCTCCACCAGATCATCTTTGGTAAATGACAAATCATAAATAAATGTTCCAGGTTCTCCATATATAGATTACAATTTGGGCATAGCAAGTTACCTATGTCTATGAATTGGCTGATCCTATCCTTAGTAGGAAGGATATTAGATAGCAACTTCCATAAAAGGTGTTTGTGCCTATGATGGAGTTTGGCTTTCACAATCTTTTCCCACAAACTCCTAGGCACCCTAGAAATTACATCATACCTCCATTCTTGGTGTTCTCTGTTGACTGATCTGACAGTGAATTTCCCTGACCTGGTGATAAACTCATATTTTCTATATAAATTATATTACTTTTTACATAGTTTTTACCTAAAGAATATTATATTTCCATATTTTAGGGTCAATTTGATATTAAATTCTTAATATACTTATTTTGATATGATATATACATTTTAGGTATTTTTATATGCTAAATAGAAACATATTATAAGAATCTTTATTTTATGATTATATTATATTTTCTTAGATTTGTTTTTGTAGAGTCTATTAATAGGAAACAAAGACTATGGGCCTTGTGCCACAGGAACAAGAAATGGTTAACACCTCCTCACATCTCTATAAAAAGAGGGCATGAAGCCCTAAGAGGGGGAGAACCCCAAGCAGCCGCAAAGAACAAACAAATCAGTCGCATAAAAAAAAGACACAAAGGAGCCGCAAAAAAATACCACCAAAAGGGGAAAGTCTGCATGGGACGGCGCTCAGTGCAGTCTGCCCCACACTCCTCTCACATAAATTCTAGGCAAGCACTCACACGCAGTGTGAGGTCCCCGCAGCCTCACATGCCTCACGCGATACCCTACAAGGTCCCGTCCCCATACTGGATTTTTTTTCCCACCAAAAGACACGCCTGTTAGCCACCAATCATCATCACACTGTAGCCGCAAATCATCACCAATCATCACGTTATCACCTTGTTCCAATTGGGACTGTGGTCAATCTGGTGCGGTACTGAGAAGAGATTCGATTTGTGGAGACAAATTTCGACATCAAGTTGTAATCTAAACTCGTTCCTTTTTATTATTTTCTTGATTCATAATTTTTCTCATGTCTAAATTAATTGTTATGGTTGGTTGCTACATGATGATTGGCTAAATTTTCTAGTTGATTAGGCTTGTGAAACTTTGTTGGAACAATGATTTAGTTTATTATTTTTCCCTTAATATTGTATTCAATATTCCCTTAATCCCTATTTTATTAATTATTATTATGGTATGTTTAATGCTTGTATGGATTTGATCACTCTACACATGATCTCATAATTTAATTGCGAAGGACCGGAAAGTGAAATAATTAATTAGGAACTAAGTAATAATAACTCGTAGTAAAACTGACTAGGAATAGATTCGGTTTCTATTGAGCGGTTTCCAAAAGTAGATAACTACGGGGATTGAAATTGGAGAATTCCATAAATCGTTAATGCTGTCTCATTAATCAATTTCACATAGACATATGGTTTTTATTAATTGAGATTAGGGGGTTATTGCAAGGAATTGAATAAAACCCTAGATTAGGGAATTTTACCGTTAATGAATTAGGATAAATTTAAGGGAATTCGACACGATAAAAAGGGAATCTTTTAAACTAATAATTGGGAAAACAAGTCGGATCAATGTCCTAATCAACCTTTCCCTCATTATTTGATATCTTCTTTCTTATTTGTTTAGTTTAGTTGTTATTTAATTTTAAGTATTAGTTAGTAAAACTCTAAAAAATATTTGTAGGTCTAAATTAGAATAATACATAATTTTGGTACTTAATTATAATCTCTGTGGGAACGACACTTGTCTTACTTATATACTCAACTGAACACTAGTTCACTTGCTAGTATTTTGTGCATCACTTGGAGGGAACCCAAACAAGGGTATTTGGTTCCACTTGAGATGGAATTTGAATTTGAAGAATGGCCTCTGCTTCATTTTGAGGGAACAAGTTTCTAACTGCATCATCTTTCCAGCTCACTCTTTCATGATCTATGAGGTCTCTGATCCACAAATGATCCCCCTCATTTCTTCTTCTTTGTGAAGTTCTAAAGTTTTTCAGTCCTGGTATCAAAGGTTCACTCAAGATGCTAATCATTTCCCAACTTGTAGCATACTCCCTGACTAAGAGTTGGCATGCACTTCCATAAAGCCTGCCACACCCATGAAGGGTTATTTTTGTGTGTTTCAGCCTTGAGGAATTCCTGGGAACCCAGATATCTGCTTTGAAGTTGTTTGACCCAAGGTTTATCACAATCTGCACACATGCTCCAGGCAAGTTTAATGTTAAATGTATGATTAATGTGACTGACTTTCCTAAACCCAAGACCCCAGACTCTTTAGGAAGACATACATAATCCCAAGTTTTCAGATATAAATGCCTCTCCCATCATCCCACCAAAATCTCATAATCTTCCTATCAATCTCCTCAAAAATAGAAATGGGTAAGGAAATAGTTTTCATAGAATATTGAGGGATAGTTTGTAGGAGAGATTTAATGAGGACACTCTTACCAGCCTGAGAGAGGCATCTCAGCTTCCAACCACTCAGTTTGGCAGACACTTTATCAATGATATCAACAAAAGCTAATTTCTTCCTGGCAGGTTTACAAAAAGGAAGACCAAGATGTTTAGAGATGTGGTTACAAGGTGACATATTCAGTTTGGAGCAAATAGAATCCCTAAGGTCCATATTGACATTTTTACTGAAATGTATGGAAGATTTAGCATAACTAACCAACTGACCAGACCAAGCACAAAATTTGGAAAGACAATCAAACACTCACTCAGCTTCCACCATAGAAGCCTTACAATAAATTACAGATCATCAGCATATATATATATATATATATTTTGGTTTAAAGAGAAATATATAAATGCAACAACTCCCTAGCCCGTAGGGATAGGGGCAAAGTTGTTACAATTTCACCCCATCAACATATATAATGTGGGAAATAGGGGCACTAGTCCTACACAATTTCACCCCATGAATCAAGCCATTCAGTTCAGCATCATCAAGGATTCTAGACATGACATAAAAAAAGGATAACAAACAAAGCAGGAGATATGGGATCTCCTTGTCTAATCCCTCTAGAAGGTTTGATAATACCATACACAAAACCATTAATAAGCACATATTAAGAGGGGGAAGAAATGCAGATATAGACCAGGTTGACAAAAGAGGGAGAGAAACCATGCCTCAAAATGATTTTACATAAGACATCCCATTCTACCTTATCATATGCCTTAGCCATATCCACCTTAATGGCAATATACCACAGTTTACCCTTTTTAGAATTGAGGTAGTGCATGATCTCATGGTTTAAAATAGAATTTTCAGAAATTAAATGTCAGTAACAAAAGCAGATTGTACAGGTGACATAATCTTATCTAGCATGGGTTTAAGCCTATTAGCAAGAATTCTGGTAATCACCTTGTAACAGACATTACACAAGGAGATGGGCCTAAAATGATCTACTTTAGAGGCAAAATTCCTTTTAGGGATAAGGGCAATGAAAGTTCTATTAGCTTTAGACTCCAAAATACCAGTAGCAAAAAAATGAGTAACAATAGAGACAAATTTAAACTTAACTATATGCCAGTACTTTTTGAAAAAAATGGCAGACAAGCCATCAGGGCTAGGGCTCTTTGCCCTCAGCCAGCCCAAACACCACCTTCATAATCTCATCCTCAGAAGGAACCTCACACGGAATATAGTTATCAGAATCATCAATAGAAGGAATAATGAGATTATCAAAGCAAGGGGAGAAACATGGGATGAAGTTGGAAACAAATTGGTGTAAAATTGGTGAAAAATTTCACCAATTTTACATCAATCTGTTTCTCAGGAAAGATCATCATTTTGGATATGATGAATCCAATTGTGTCTTCTCCTGATCAATGTATTAACATGCAAAAACCTGGTGTTTGCATCACCAAGGGTCATACCTTGGGTTTTTGCTTTGTCACTTGACAAAAGTTCTTCTCTCCTCAGCATCTCATTGAGCTCCTGTTGTTTTACAGATTCAAGTAACAGGATGTGGGAAGATTGATCTAAGGATTGGAGATAATTAATCTCAACTACTAACTATTTGATGGAGGTTTGGAGGTGGCCAAAGCTTTTCGTATTCCACGGTTTCAGGGCAGGACATGTTTTTTGGAGTTTGATTGAGAGGTGGAGGTATGAAGGACCAAAGAGATTAATGTTCCAGGAATCCTCAACAACAATGTTGGACATTGGGTCTCTAGTCCACATTCACTCGAATCTGAATGGTCTAGGTCCTTGGGAGAGGTTAGGATAACAGTTAATGAGCAAAGGGTTATGGTATGAATTGAGGGCATAAAGGTGAGTTATATTTGCCTTAGGGAACATAGTACACCAATCAGTATTAAAACTCCCTATCTAGCCTTTCTCTGATATTAGCCCTGCCACTTCTCTTGTTATTCCAGATAAATGGGTGCCCAATATAACCAACATCAATCAGGCCAATCTTATCTAGAAAATTTCCAAGATTTTAACTACCATAAGCATAATGCTTGCCTCTCTTGTCTTCCTGAGAAGCTATAGAATTAAAATTCCATATGATGAGCCAAGGGCATTGAAAAGCCTCACTAACCTCTTCCAAATATTTCCAAAAAGATGTTCTGTTAGAAAAATTAAGGGGGCATAAACACACGTCATTTGCCAAGTTCTGAGAGGGAGGATGTGAAGATAACAGGACATTGATAAGAAACTTACTTTGCACAATCACATCCACATGAACACTATCAAAGCCAAGCAAATACTAAACCTCCAGAGCGGCCAGTAGAAGGAACAACACAAAGATTATAAAAACTTATAGAATTAAGGATACGGGTGATTCTGGATGAGGAGGAATTTTTGAGTTCGCTGAGGAAAAGGCATGAAGGTTTTATATCTACGAACCAAGTCCCTAATAGTTATGGACATCGATGGGCGGGACAACCCACGACAATTCCATGAGATTTGTATCATTGATGGTCAAGGGCCAGAGAAGGGCCCGCCTTATCAGTAATTGGATTGAATGATATCTCAGATTTGAATTTCAAGGGGTTTGCTGGAAGTTAGAAAGTTCTTCCTCAGACTAGATTTCAATAATGGAAGGTGGTTTCTGGATGTCTTTGAAGAAATTTCTACTAGTCCCTTCCCTAGCTCTCTCTCTAACACGAATAAACCTCCGCCGAGTGACCACCGTGTTTTCCTCTTCAACCACAGTGGATACAACATTATGACCAGTGTTGCAGAAATCGCTAGTCGCTAGTCGGTCGGTAGATAGGGAACTAGCGACTAGTCGGCCTAGTCGGGGACTAATCGGCAACCCTAAATTACAATGTATTTTTTAAAATTATGTTATCAAATATAATATACTTGTCAAACAAAATTTCAGAATAAATTAACAATCAAATGCTAGTCAAATAAAAATACATAAACCATCCATAATAATTAAATTCAACATCAAATACTAAACATCAGTTGCACTTATTGGTTGTTGGTGATGGCTCTGAATTTTCTGAACAAAAAAGGATGGAACACCGCAGAAAACAAGAAAGGCCTATGTCGGAGAACCGTCTCATATTCTCATGTTTATATATTATCATAATATTAGAAGTTCAATATTAAATGCATTGCAAAATGGCAAACTATTTTTCTTCCAAAAGCAGCTTATCAAAATTAAATTAAAAAAACGAAAGAGAAGTCAAGATTGGGCAAAAAAATTGATTTTTTAAAAAAAGTCAACCAAATTTGACCGATTAATCAGACTTTTGACCGACTAGTCCGATTTTTTTACCTGATTTTTTAATTTTCTAGTCGTTTGGAGGCCGACTACCGATTAATCCCGGCCGACTTTTACAACACTGATTATGACCATCAGTTTCCAACTCAGATAAACCAGCAAAACTAGAGTTATGGGTATGGGATAAGTGAAAGATGGTAGGATTGGGAGATATATGGAAGTTCGAGAGGATTTGGAATGTTTCAGAAGCAAATTAGGGAGCTTCTCCTGGATGAGGTTGGTATATTGGAATTTTCGAGTTAAGAGATGAATATTCTGGGTTTCCGCCCCGTTCAATCACGTGGGCTTGGTTAATGATAGAGAGGTTAGGAAAAGTAACAGTAGGCCTATTTTGTAGTTTGACCTTTTTAATTATAGGGTTTTCAAAAGAATATGGTCTAGCTCCACAAATACTGGCTTGGATTGTTTAGCATAAATATTAACATTATGGCCCCACTAAAGATGAATTAATTAAAACAGGCTTTGATGGCCCACTCTGCCCAAAAAATAAATCACTAACTAAATGGTCCATAACACCACAAATTAACGGCGTCAAGAGAGGGTTAAAAGTTACTGTGATAAGACGTTCTGACTCCTCCCCTTCCAAACTTGTCAAATCACCGCTACTAGAAGCTGAAATGACAAGTTGCCGTACAAGCGCCACCTCCATTTGTTCAGGTTCATTCTCCTCCTTCCCGTCAGCGGCAATTAAATTATTATTCCGACCAGGAGAAACATCACCCTCTCCACTCTTCCTTGGTGCCCAAGCCCGCGATTTGTTTTCCTATCTCAGTGACGGGCCATACTGAATGTCCTCATCTTCCATAGCCTCTTTAACCATACCACACACAACTTCACTATGACCCAGTTAACCACACTTGTAGCAGAAGTCAGCCAATCTTTTATAAAAAACCTGACCCAACTTTTTTGTTTATTATCTCAATGCATAAAAAAACCCGTTTTCAGATGAAGGTGTAAATTTATTTCAACTCTGATCCTAAGGAATCTTTTCTAGATCGACACTTGATCCCCTAGATTTGAATAAAGGAAACGACCCACAAAGTTTCCAATATTCACCGCGTTGGTTTCATTCATCATGTTGGGTGGCAGATCATGGACTTGGATCCAGAAGGGAGAATGAGAGAAATCTATCTCAGGAATGGTAAGGTTGACAAGCCAAGGTTTGATAACTAAATGGGCTCCTCTAAAAGTTCAAGGAGCCATGCTTAAGATTGTTTTCATATCAGGCCCATTCTTGAAAGAACATTGGATTATATTATCCTCAAGTTGTAGTAAATGTACCATATTGGACATATCCCAGGCTGATAACATTGCAGTAACAAAAGCCTTAGAATTCTGTTTTTTGTCACTGAGGATCTTGACCACCAAGTTATGGTCCGTATCATGTTGATTCGGTTCATTATTTTCAATGAGAAGGGGATGGGTACTGGTTATACTAGCCATATAAAGGGTTAAATGCGCATTAAAGATGGTATACTAGAGGATACGAGTTAATGATATTCATAAATGCAAGGATTGGAAGAACTGTACTTCAAAGAAGTAAATGTGGGTAAGTAGGGGTTAAATCCGTAACACAGGCAAGAAATGAGGGAACAAAAGGGATTGAATCTGTAAAACACTAGGAACCCAGCAAGAACAGAAGAAAATTACTTCTAGAAAAAAGTTCTACTCTAGAGAGAGAGAGGCAACTTGAACTTGTACTCTTAATTATTCTCTTCATCCATCCATTTTAATAATTCCGACAGCTAGCTAGTCATTGATTGAAAGAGAGCTATCATTAATGAATATCATACTACTTTTCCCTTTCATTTTCCTTCCAAAGTGTTTGTAAAGTTCAAATGCAAATGCTTATTTGAAACATAGGAACATTTGGCATACCTTCAATAATTTTTAAGCCTTTCACCATTCGAAAAATATTTTTAGAGTGAATCGCCTATTTTGGACTTAAATTATTTTTGCTTTTCGAATTTTAGACTTAAACTTTGTTTTCGACTCTTCTTGGACTTAAACAATTTACGAGTTTTCCGATATAGAAAAAAAATCAAAATTCCGACCAAAATCGATCACGTGACAAAATCTTGCCGATCTGATTGGGGGCAAAATTGGAAATTCAAACAATTTCTTCCAACCAATCACGCTCCGACCCCACTCATTCTTCTCCATCACCACCATCTCCTTCTTCTCTATCATAACCATCACCATCTTCTCAAACAATTAAACAACAAAACAAACAAAATCATCATAAAATCTGAAAAACAAAATACAACCTAACATTGAACATTTTTTAAGGAATTCCCAGAGCTATCTAATTCCAACAAGCAATTGGTACTTTTGAAAAAAAGATGTACATGAGAATCGCTACAAAGCTGCAAAATGTGGTACTTTTAATATCCTACTCAAGCAATTGGTTATTATCTTAGCCTATATATGACTATGGATGCTGGTATATGTTTTACCATATTGATGTAGTACATTTTTTAGGGCTGTTTTCCCTAAAAAATAAAAAATAAAAAATAAAAACTAAAAACATTTATCTGGAACAAACAATTAAGGATGTCATGTAAAGAACCTGAGGGGAAGGCAATGATGAAAATTGGGAGTTTTAATTAAAAATAATAATAGTCCAAATAGATGTATCATGTATGAATGTATAAGATGCAGATTTTTCTCCAGATGAAGAAAACAAAAGATTATGAGATGAGATGAGATGCCATAATAATGCATCGATCAAAGGCCCCACCAGTTATCTAAAAATCTGGGTGGAATTGAGAATTTTAGTTTAGATCGAATATTTACCTTTTTCCAGGAGTTCAATTAAGGGTGTTTTACCATATTTATGTAGTTTGTGGGTCATAGATTTAAAGAAATGTGATAGTGGAGAAGATGGTGATGTTGGTGGTGTTGATGGTGGTTACGGTGAAGGAGATGAAGATGGTGGGAGAAGAAGATGGAGACGGGTCGAGTCAAGTCAGTTATGGGTCAGATTGTAAATGGGTTGGAATAAATTGTTTGAGTTTTTGGGTTGGGTAGAGTTTTAAAACATATTTGCCCCTGCAAAAATGACAACGTTTTACACCTCAGTCAGATTTTGATTGAAATTTTGAATTTTTTCTATATCGGAGCATCCGTAAATTGTTTAAGTCTAAGAAAAGACGAAAATAAAGTTTAAGTCTAAAAATCGAAAGAAAAAATAGTTTAACTTCAAAATAGGTCATTCACTCTTATTTTTACTAATTGTTGATAATTAGACAATATTTTAATACCACAAAAGTATTTCTTTTACTATAATACATTTATCTTCTTTCTTTTTTGTGAGACATATTAGTAACTCATGTTTATAAGAGAACAACATTACATTGTAGAAAGAAAAATGAAACTAACTTAGAATAAGGATTAGCATTTCCCCAAGATCAGAGGATAAGTGATTTCCCCAAGATTTATGTCAGCAATAATAAGGTTGGATTGTTTATATATTTAGAAAAGTTTAATTTTTTGTGGGAAATGTTGAATTCACAAATTAACTTTTCAAAAAAAAATCCTAAAAAAGGGAAAAAAACGTATCCAAGTAAAAGTAGAAAAAGGAAATCAAAAAGAGTTTTAAGAGAAAATGGTGAAGTCTATAAACCAAACATTGTTTTTGTTCCATAGTAATCTAATGTCCTCATTCGTTGTCTCATTCCATATCTCACTAATAAAAAATTGACATGTGTTAATTTTTAGTAATTTTACGGATTCAGTGTCACGCATACTTAGTCCTCTTTTGGGGGGAAAATGGTACCGTCTCCATTTTAAAATACTCAATTATAGATAAGGCACAGAAATTAAGAATTTATTAAAAATTTATAATAAGACATTAAATAAACATAATTAGTCCTATTTAGAAAAGGTTAGAACCAATAGAAGGCGTTGTTACATGAAATTACGTCATAAAAATGTTTAGATTCTTACTAAATTAGTTGCATTGTTACGCGATACTAGTCTACCCAAAAAAATAGAAGGCATTTAGGCAGGTTTGGGATAGGTTGGCGAATTTATCTTCTGTGATTGGACACTTGGTACGTAATAGCAGTAACGTGTATTTATTTATAAAGAGACGGAAAACTTGAGCTTTATTGTCTTTGAATTTCGATTGCCCCCATGCTAAGCTAATGCAACTCCACTTTGACTTTGGCTACCGTCCGATGTGGGTGAAAATTCTCTGTCCTCCTTCATATTTCATCCCTCTTCCCAACCAATCGAATTTACTAGTATAAACATTTTTCCAATTATACATAAACATAGTGAATTGTGATTGATTGGGGATAGAGATGAAGAAAGGAATGAGAACAGAGAATTTTTTGCCATCCGATGAGAGGGAGACCAAAGTTCTCTTTTCTCCATCACAAATCCTCCACTTTAACATTGAGAACATTTGTTTTTCTGTGTAGTTATGAACAATATTGTATGTATAAAATAAATATTTATCTGATAAAAACAATTCTACATTTATATCAATTTATTCATTTAGTGATTAATAAATACTTAATATGTATGTATAAAATATATATTACACGCGTGTGAACAAAATATTTATTTCGTATTGAATTCAAAATTGAAAAATAGAAGCTATGTGGCTCGGAGTCCAACGATTGGATTATTATTACTTGAACGAAATCTCATGTTCTATCCTGTCCACATGGTCAAATAACCCCACCCACCCACTCCATGCATGTTTGGATCATATCATTCACATTAATGTCTAATAATTCCTACAAACACTACTTGTTTTTTTTATTTATTTAGATTATTAAAATACAACATAAAACTTTTATTTCATCAAAATCAAACAAAATTGACTATGATAATGCAAAATTCACTTTCAATTCTCCTTTTACCCTGCTGGTGCGTGTTTTTTTTTTTAATTAGTTTATAGATAGCAGGTGGTACAAGTTTGTTTGGGTACGGTAGTTGAGCTATCTCTGCTTTCTTGAAACCATTTTATAAATGGACCTTATTTTCTTCCACCAACAATCCCATTAATTCTCTCTTCCTCTACCCTTCTCCATTTCTCTCAACCATTCTTTCTTGGCCGGTGATCGCATAGAAATGGACAAGGAGAGACTAACGGCGGAGATGGCCTTCAAGGACTCTTCTTCTGTCGTCATCAAAATCCGCCAACGCTTACCAGATTTTCTACAATCAGTGAAGCTGAAATACGTTAAACTAGGATTAGGGTACGGTTATTCATGCAACCCCGCCACACTAATCATGTTCCTACTCATCTTACCTTTCTCCGCCGCCATTTTGTTTCAACTCACAGGTCTAAGACTCCATCATTTCTCTTGGAAGATCGAATTCCATGTAAGTTGGGTTGTGTTGGTGTTCTTGTTAGGCATATACTGGGCAAGGCGACCTAGGCCCATATATCTTGTAGATTTCGCTTGTTACAAACCTGAAGACCAAAGAAAGATGTCGGTTGATTCTTTCCTTAAGATGACCGAAAACAACGGTGCATTCGGACAGGAAGCCGTCCAGTTTCAGCAAAAAATATCAGTCCGATCTGGCCTCGGCGATGAAACCTACTTCCCAAGTGGCATCACTACCAACCCGCCCAAATTGTGCATGAAGGAAGCCCGTTCCGAAGCTGAGTCCGTCATGTTCGGCGCTTTGGACAATCTTTTTGAGAAAACAGGAGTCAACCCCAAAGACATTGGAATTCTTATTGTGAATTGCAGTTTGTTCAATCCAACACCTTCTCTTTCTTCTATGATCGTAAACCATTACAAGCTCAGGACCAACATTATGAGCTATAACCTCGGCGGAATGGGATGCAGCGCCGGTCTTATTAGCATTGACCTGGCTAACCATCTTTTACAGGCCAACCCAAACACTTACGCGGTTGTGGTCAGTATGGAAAACATCACCCTCAACTGGTACTTTGGTAACGACCGATCCATGCTCTTGTGCAATTGTATATTCCGTATGGGCGGAGCAGCTATGCTTCTTTCTAACAAGCACAAACACAGGTCCCAGTCCAAGTACCAGTTGGTCCACACCGTTCGTACCCATAAAGGTGCGGACGGCAACAGTTACAATTGCGTCTACCAACGGGAAGACGATAAAGGTACCGTTGGTGTTTCACTAGCACGTGAATTGATGGCCGTAGCAGGAGACGCATTGAAAACTAATATAACCACATTGGGACCTCTGGTGTTACCATTTTCGAGAGCAGTTGACGTTTTTGTTGACTCTTATAAGGAAAAAAGTATTGAAGGCAAAAGTGAAGCCGTATATACCGGATTTCAAGCTTGCATTCGAGCATTTCTGCATACATGCAGGGGGAAGGGCGGTTCTTGATGAGGTTCAGAAGAATTTGAATCTAGGGGATTGGCAAATGGAGCCATCTCGTATGACGCTGCACCGATTCGGTAACACTTCTAGCAGTTCTCTTTGGTACGAATTGGCATATACGGAGGCGAAAGGCCGGGTTTCGAAAGGGGATAGGGTATGGCAAATTGCATTTGGGTCCGGGTTCAAGTGCAACAGTGCGGTTTGGAGAGCACTTAGGCCAATTTCTGCCCAGGAGTGTAAGGGTAACCCTTGGGCTGATTGCGTTAATCGTTACCCGGTCAAACTTCCAGTATAGATGATTATTCAAAAATTGTTCAGTTGGCAGTTTGCTTATTGCAATTATTTATTTTATTTTTTTACTGTAATAGATGGAGTAATTAATACAAGCATTTATTTTTATTTTCCCTTGATTATTTGAGCAAGTCATGAAATTGTGGATTTACCATCTCAAAGGACTAGAAATTCATTGATATCCTAAAAAAATCCGGTGACCATATTATCCTAAAAAATATTTATAAAAAGTCCACAACAAAAGCACTGAAATTATTCATTAACCTATTCAAGAACATAAAACACATATTTTAAAAGGATAATTTCGATATTGACTAGAGCGATAGTGCCCTGAGTCACTGTGCAAAAGAATCGCCACGTCGCTCCCTCCAACAAAAAAAAATATTCATGATGCTAAAAATACAAAAAGATTGTTTCGATATGAAACACAATTAAAAGTAAAAAAAATTGTACAAATTTGTCACATCACTATAAAATGAGGAGAGAGACAATTTTTTTACTTTTAACCGTGTTCATATCGTAACAATTTTTTTTTGTATTTTAATCATGATTGAAAGAAAAAAAATTTTTTGAAGAGCGACGCTACTAGTGCTTGCAATATCGACTGCGCCCGATCCATATCAGAATTTTCCATTTTAAAAAAGGCAATAAGGCATTGGCACCAGTCGACAACATGATAAATAAATGGAAATTTCATGAGAAATTTCACAAGTATAGATGTAGTAGGATCCTACCAATAGTCCCAAATAACGTAGACATTCATAAACATATAAAATTTGAGAAAATTCACAAAAAATTGGTATACATAATAGAAAATTACAGTCCGAAAAGATATCTACACTTGTGAAGGAGGCCAACTTTCACGACCTTATCCTGAACGTCGGAGCTACTGGTGGTGCCGCTGTAGCTGCCCCAACACCTCCTCCTGAGAAAAAGAAGGAAGAGGCTAAAGAGTGATGATGACATGGGATTCAGTTTGTTTGATTAAGCTATTGATATGTTTTGTTCGAAGATAGAAGAAGCTTAATTTTAAGTTGTAGTTGTAGTAGTAGCAGTTATTATTATTACTCATTCAGTTTTGTTTGTGAGAGAATATGTCATCTGGATTGGATTTATGAACATCTTACCTGTTATGTTGGCGAAATTGAAATTTGTTTTTTGTTTCTATCTCTAATGGCTTCTGTACTCATAGAATCTTCCCAATGCTTTTTATTGGGAAATCATTGAAGGTTACATGAACTTTTAAGTTTGCATATATAGTACCACAATGTGTGTGTGTTGGAATTGAAAACATTGGGGTTTTTCATTATTGGAAGATCAATTACTTAAAAATTAGCATTGAATTTCAAAACAAAATTATTTTCCAAGTGCATCAAAATTCAAAGACTGACATTTCTCCGCAAAATTGCCAATTTAGTCCTTTTCGTATTTTGAATTTCCCGATTTGGTCCATTCGTTTTATTTTTACTTTTAAGGTCCTAATCGATTTTACGTTCTGCCATTTAAGGATTTCTGTCCAGAAATTCGTCTTCTCGCAGTCTGTCCAGTCAATCGGTCAAAGAGCCTAACTTAACCCGGGGTATTTTTGTATTTCCAGTTACCTTTAAAACTATAGTAGTACTTGGGAACTCAATTGTTAAAAAAAAAAATAACTATAATACTCAATTAAAAATAACTAAAAAACTCTAAACCCACTTCATCCTCTCCATCTTCATTCCCTCACCCTTCTCCACCACTACCGCCACCAACCACCACCATATGAATATGGACAAGCAACAAAGTCACAAAAAGATTGATTAAAAATGGTATAAAATGCATCGGTGCATATAAATTTTTTCTAATTCTTACTAAAAAAAAAGAGTAAAAAAATCCAATCTTTATCATGTTTTTCTTGATTTTCAACAACTCATTTTAGCTTCTGGTTTGATGGGTTTTTTCTTAGTTTTTTAAAACAAGTTTAAGAGTTTGATTTGTATTTGATTTTATTTTTTTCATCAGGAGGATTTTCCTTGACTATATTTTCCCAATACGATTTTACTTGTCATAAAATGTATATCCGAATCAGATCGGCATATTCCCTTTACGCTAATTCCCATCCTTAAAACTTGAGAATCTTCAACCTGCTATTTAAAAATCTTTGGAGGGTGGAGTTTCTGTTATTTTTTTTTTTTATGCTGTGGTATTTTCGTTCTTTGGATATTCAATGTGGATGTGTGTTGGAATTGAAAACATTGTGTTTTTCATTATTGGAAGATCAATTACTTAAAAATTAGCATTGAATTTCAAAACAAAATTATTTCCAACTGAATCAAAATTCAAAGACTAACATTTACTCGTAATCTCCTTTGATAGTACTATTCAATTCCACAATTATTGAATTATAAAATATTTAAATAAAAAATACACTCAATTAATTGTGTTTTTATTTTAGGGAAGTGATATATCCTATATGGCTAAGTCTTAGTCAATATATTGGCTAAAACCCCAAAAATTCCCAAATTCAAATTTTCATTACCCATTATGCCTTCACTGATTTTTCCCAAAATTCTTTTTTTTTAAGTCTAAAATTATATAAAATATATTTATATGTTACCAATATATCCATTATGTGACCTACTACTGCACACACATCCACTCACTCCAACATTCACCCAATCCATTAATCAAGTCTTGAAAACATCAAACTCCAACATCAACATTTTGACTTTGAAAAGGTTGGGAAAAAAAGCTGGAATTTTTTTTTGATGTATTGATTTGGTTGAGAAATCAAACAAGAATGTTCCAAGATGCAAAGAAAATGATGTTCCAGAGATGCATCTAGAGCTTTCGAGGAACTAGTAATGTGCTTAATCTCACAACCCAGTGAAATCGCAATCCCTGGCTGAAAAAAAAAAGTAAAATGGCTTATCTTTCTTCATCAAAACAGACATGGGGTTTTTTTTTAACAAAATGGCCGGTATCTGTGTAGCGGTGTTGCCGGTGTCTTTTTTTTTTTTTTTATGAATGTGGTCGTTGTCAGTTATGAAATTGGTTCAGTAATGTGAAAAAGATAGAATATTTGGTGTTTTTTTTTAACAAAATGGGGTTATGAGTTCATATTAATTTTGGTGGGTTTATTCATTTGGGGATTTTTTATGATGAATTTTGTGGGCTTTTTTCTTGTGTTCTTGAGGAGCTAAATGAAGAAATTCATCAAAAACAGTATGAATATGTTCTTCAGAAAAACAAATTTTTTTCTAGAGTTGTAGGGATGATGATTCTTGTGCAATGGATGAAGAAGATGACGAATATGCAACAATGATTGTTCTTTTTTTTTAACAATTTTTTGACGATGAACATAAGACAAATAAGCAAACATGTTTACCATTAACAACATCAAGTTGGTGTTGTAGATGGTTGTTTTCAAGTTGTTTAGTTGCAAGAGTAATCAATTGGTTAAGGGTTCAAATCTAGTTTTTTACATTTTTAACTTTGAATTTTAAAAAATAATAGTATATAAATATTTAATTAAAATTTAAAGTATTTATAAATAGATTATTAAAATACCTCCATTCCTAAATATAAGATTTTTATTAAATGTTGCGAAAATTAATGAAGCAAAAATTAAGACTCTATAAGTTTTAAATAAAGCAACATTATTATTCTAATCAAACTATACTAGTACCCTATCATGGTTCGTTATTTGGAGAATGTTTTATAGTGATAAGCTATTAGTACTATGAAAATTTTAAAAGCTAACAGTGTAAATATGTCTTAACGTTATAACATTATTTTTAACAAACTAACAATGTAAGTCATATTTAAGAGAGTAATATTGGTATTTTAATTACTAATATTATGTGTTGCTAGTGAAATAGAAGTATTTGGAGGAATGTTTTGTAGTGATTGAGACAACTTGAAATATTGTATGACTCTATAAGTTTTAAATAAATCGACATTACTATTCTAATCAAACTATACTAGTACATTCTCATGTTCGTTAAATATCGATATAAGTAGAAATAGTATTAGTTATCTACTACTTTAACATAACGTTTGCAAATTTTATAAATTTTAAATAAAGCGACATTAGTATTATAATCAAACTATACTAGTACACTCTCATGGTTCATTATATATCAATAACATTTAACATGGTTTGCTATATATCAATAACATTTATCATGGTTTGTTATATATCAATAAGTAGAAATAATATTAGGTATATGGAAGTCTAACATAAAGTTTGCAATGTTTATATAAGTCAAAATTCTTGTATTCATACATTTAGTCGAAATATTTTAGTCATATGAACTAGATTATATTATGTAGTGGTCCGATTATAATATTTTGAAATATAATTTCATGTCAATTTGTGAATTCAAAACTACTAAACTGGTTTTAAATAAAGTTATTTCCAACATTTGGACCTTATTGTAATTACTTTTATGCACTATAGGGTTTCAATTACTAAATTTTCATGGATAAGGGTTGCAATTTGACACAATTTCATTAGCCATGTCAGCGTTCCAAATTTACCCTAGAGATTTATACGGACTGTTGATAAAAATACATCCAATGGAAAATACAACTTTTTTCCTACAATGTCAACTTTTGTCTTTTTATTATTATTCAGAGGTAATGCCAGCTTTTGCACACCGACTACGGTGTAGAATATCAATTTGTTTTGCACTGTGCGAAACAAATTGTGGCCGTCAGATTAAGAATCTAACGACTGAGATCATTTTGGATTGTGGGAATTAAAAAAAAAATTAATTACAGTCGTTAGATTATTGATCTGACGGCCACCATATGTTACGCACGGTGCAAAGAATTTGGTGTTATGCACTGTAGCCGCAGTTCAACTACTTGTCCCTTTCTTCGGCCAGTTATTGTGCCTGACAAGCCTAAAAACTAGGCAAAGACTTTAGGTGCGTGTAGTACGCAGGAATGGAAAGGCCTTTCCCACTCTCCTTCCATTCCAGCGTTTGGTTAGGCAATTTGAAGTGGGAATGATGATTCTAGAAAGAAGTGGGAAATGCCATTCCACACCAAAACCTAGAAATGACTTTTCCAAGAGAAACTGGAACCATCAATAAATAATAACTGCCATTTATACCCATATTTTAATTAATTATTACGTTCATTTTATATAGCAACGTATTCATATTTAGTCATAAATATTTTATTTCATTTAGTATAATTTCATAGATGATACTTTTATAAATATTTCTTTTTCTTGGTAGTAATTTTAATCTATTTTTAAATTAAAAAGTAAAGATATTTTTATTACTATGTTGACATTTTATTAAAAAAATATGTTTCAACAATATATATATATTGATATATAATGTCGATGTTATTCAAGTAAGATTTTGCGATGAATGTTTAATTAGGTTTTATCACTAGTATATGCTAGAAGTGCATTTAGGTCATATTCTGTTTAACTCCATACCATTATGATATTAAAATATAGTTTTACCAAACACAGAAAATGAATCGACGTTCCATTATGATTTTGTCTTCCAAACACTGGAATGGAAAAAGGATTCCGAAGTCATTCTGGGTGGAAATCGATTTTGCCTGGAAAGGGATTCCATTCAAGCGTACCAAACGTGCTGTAGGCATCAAATGACCATTATTTTATGTATTAATTGGGCCAATTAACTTTTCTTTTGAATTGAAATGCATTTTCGTCCGTTGACCAATTTTGACCCAATTTAGCTAATTTTTAGCTAATTGGGAATAGTGAAGCCTGGCTGGGCGGTTACCCTATAAGGTGAGAGAGAACACCTCACAAGAGGAGAAAGAGAGCCCTATAAAGGGAGACAATTAAAACTTATCACATGTATGAGAGGATATCGACCCCACAACCTCATAATCGTGAGTAGACCCTTGTCCCCAATGGATTAATGAACTTTTGATCTAATTGGGCATAGCTAGGGGTGTCAATCGAGCTATGTGAGTTGAGCTTGGCATAGCTCACGCTCAGCTCACATAAAAATTCAAAAGCTCACGCTCACGCTCAGCCCGGAAAAGCTCATAAACCTTGAGCTCACGCTCAGCTCACATTTTAACATGAGCTCGAGCTTAGCTCACGAGCTTCCCAAGCTCACTTATATTAGCGAAGAAAACGAAAATTCTATCTCAAGAATAGCATAATACTAATGAGCCTTAAAACTAAATTTGGACGAGAATACACAAAAAAGAAGCAAAAGTTTTCGAAATTGTTTGATATGCTTAATTAAAGGAGTCTTATATATAAAAAAAAACAAGAGAATCCATGCACTTAAAATTTTAACAAATGATAAATTTGCAAATTTCAAAAGATTGATTTAGTTCCATTGTCGGTGGCAATTCCAATTTTGACAATCCTATTGAATTCTTCTACACCATCTCACTTTTTGTTGTGATTCATCCCAATGTATTTTGTACCGTGTTTTCCCACGCTGTCTTTTCCTGTTTTCTCTATTCCTTTAACTTTTGTACATGTCTCTCTCTTGTTGTAAGACTCATTCTTTAATATAATCTCCTTTATACCCAAAAAAAAAAAAGATTATTGAGTTAATCCACACATTATAATTATAATATGTATATAAGTTTTTTTTAAATTAGTATTATTATTATATATATATATATAATATTTTAATTATATTAATCTTATTCGGGTTCGAGCTTTTTTTTCTAGCTGAATGGGGTCATGCTCACGCTCACTCACATAAGCGAGCTTGAATATTAAGCTCACGCACTCACATTTCACATTCACTCATTTCACGCTCACATTTTTTTCGAATGTATGTGGTAGGGTCTGACCCGTTGACACCCCTAATAGCTAACAATCATTTCTATTTATTGTATAAGTTCTTTTCCATTTTATTGCAAAAAATTAACTTAAACTCCACGTGTCCTACAAAATTCTCAAAAAAGGTGAAAAAAACTTTTGAAAAGGAGTAGAAACGACGTCGATATACTGGTGGTAACGTTGAATTGAAGACGACGACTGTAGAGGTGGAAGCAGGAATAATGGAAGAGCTCGATCTGGACTCCTTTCTTCAATCTGACGATTGCGACGACGGCGAAGGAGAAACCAACGCCGCCGTCACTCATCGGACTGTTGATGAAATTCTTCTTCTCAACGACTCTTCTTCTTCGGTGGATGATTCTCCATCACCGCCGTCTTCTTCCCTCAGCTTCTTCTTCTTGGCATCATCGTTCCTCCTCCTCCTCCCAATCTAAACCAATCCATCAACTTCATCAAGTTGATCAAAGGCTATCCCATTCGATTTCTTTGGACTCCAATTTCAACAATTCTTCTTCAATTATTCCTTCTTCTCGTGCTGCCCCTACATCCCTTTTTTCTGCCGTGAGATCCAATGCCAAGCCCGGAGCTGCACTCGCTGCTGCCACCGCTGCTTCCCGCTCTATTCCCTCTCCTCACGCCGCCGCCATTAAGTCCAGAGCTTCCAGTTCTGCTTCTCTTTTCAGGGTTTTTGACGACTCCACAAGAAGTTCTACCTCCACTGCGCTTGCTGATGATTCAACCCTTGAAGTCGAGGGCGTTGATGAGAACAGCCATAGAGCGGTAGAAGAAGACGTGGAGGAATGTATGGGTGATTCTGCTGAAGCTTTGCCCTGTATAGATGCAAATGCTTCCTCTTTTTCAGTAAAGGACGAACAAATAATTGATAGTCAAAACAGAGTTCCCTCAACTTTTGAAGCAGAAATCCACTTTGATTCTCCTGTTGAAATTGGGAAAGATTTGGGCTTGAATGAAATTTCTGATATTGTTGCTGTGGAGAGTGAAGGAGAAGAGTTACAATCCTCATCCTTTATTAAGGAAGCCTACGCTGACAACTCTGCTGATGAGAAGGAAATGGTTTCCCCAGCTGATTCGGGTGGTGGGAAAATTGTTTATGAGGACGAGATTGTTAAGATGGAAGGAACTAATGAAGAGAATAACAACACAATCTCTCTAGATTCTAGAGATGATGTTTCTGATACCAGTTCACAAGTGGAAATTGCTGAGATTCTCCAAGATGTAGTTTTGCATTGGGAAAGTAACAAAACTGGGAAAAAACCTCAGTCTTCTCTGAAACCCCTTGAATTAGCCGAAGAGAGGGAGAAGAAGCAAGCATTTACTGGTATACATTTGGAAGAGGGTGCAGCTGCTCAACCTATGAGGCTTGAGGGCGTTCGCAGAGGTTCTACAGTGTTAGGTTACTTCCATGTCAGTGCAGACAATGCCATAACCAGGACCATCTCATCTCAAGCCTTCAAGCGGGAGCATGGATTTCCACAGGTCCTTGCACTTCATGTCAATTACATTGCCGTAGGAATGTCTAAGGGGGTCATTATTGTCTCACCAAGCAAATACCATCCATGCCATTCTGACAACATGGATACAAAGGTTTAACTTCTTGCCCATCTTCCCCATTATTAGTTCATCACCATAGTCTCGGTTACTTGTGTGCTTTACATTTGCATCCTGTTTTTTTCTGAATGCTGGCAAAATGTGAGTCAGCTGGTATCTACTGTTTTCTTCTTTTATCGTCTGAGATTCTGAGAATAAATGTTCAAATGATCAAAGTAACCGGAGATGTTTGTCGGATCAACTTGAAACTAACTTATCTAAGGTGTTTGTGATAGACAATCCTTTCAAGAAATGCATTTTAACATTGGAAGCATCTCACTTTAATTTGCATATTGGGAAGGTGATTACTTTCCACAATCTTCATAATTTCCAAGCTTAATTTACCTACTGAATGTCACCAATGTCATGTATTTCAGATGTCAATGCTTGGATTACGAGGGGATAGGCCTCCTGTAACTTCCATGTGCTTTAATCAGCAAGGCGACTTACTCTTTGCAGGATATGGTAATGGTCGTCTTTCTGTTTGGGATGTTCAAAAGGGCTCGATGCTTAAAGATATAACTGATCTGCATAAAGCTCCAGTAGTTCACATGTTGTATATGGGTCAGACCAATGTAGTTAGTGGGGATTGCAAGGGTTTAGTAAAGTATACTCGGTTTACTTTAATGTCCCTGCTTAATCGCTATTCTTCAACGGTGAGACCCTCTTTCTGAGTAGTAATATTGAAAGCGTTTTCAGTATTTTCATACTAATAAATGCTAACTTCCATGGCCCTCATGGTTTGAGCAGGAACTTCTTCCTGAAAAGACTGCCAAAGTAATTTGTGCATCTCCGTTACTTTCTTGTGATTATCATGGAGGTACGCTGCCATCCTCACAGGGTGGTACTGCTGTCTCCACAAGTTCTTTTGGAAGCATGATGGGAGGAGTCATTGGAGGGGATAGTGGTTGGAAAAACTCATCTTCAGTTCATGAAGGCGTGGTTGTATTTGTCACTCATCAAGGTGCTTTGGTGGTATGAAGTTCTCAGAGTGCTTTTTATCTTGCAATTAATCCTTTAAAAACAACTGTTCATGATTACTCTTGCAGTTATATTGATACTGCACATCCCTTGCAGGCCAAAGTAAGTCCCACTCCCGCAGTAAAAATATATGGTCAAATACTTAGGCCTGAAGGTGTTGGTGAAGGTTCAGTCCCATATGCTGCCTGGAAATCTGTTTCTGAGTCACAGCTGTCTTTAACTGGTATGTCTAGATGAAATTTTGGGAAACTATATATAAGCTCCATCATTGAAGATATGTTTTCTGGCAGAATCATCAGAAAAATTTGCGTTGCTTGCAATTGCTTGGGATCGGAGAGTTCAGGTTGCTAAGTTGGTGAAATCTGAGCTAAAAGTATATGGGAAATGGACCCTTGACAGTCCAGCAGTAGGAGTAGCTTGGTTGGATGACCAGGTAGTGTTATCCCTGTGGGATTGCTCACCAGGCAATCACACTAAACTTGATATTTTATTTATTTTAATTATTTTTTTAGGATTTGTTCATACTACTAATAGTGAGTTAATAACATGTTTGTCCAGATGTTGGTGGTTCTCACGTCAGCTGGACAACTGTGTTTGTTTGCAAAAGATGGTAATATGATTCACCAGACAAGCTTTGCAGTAGAGGGTTCCAGAGGAGATGATCTCATGTCATTCCATACCTACTTTAATAATACTTATGGGAATCCTGAGAAATCTCATCATAATTGTCTATTTGTAAGGGGAGCGAGCATATATATTCTTGGACCTTCACATCTTGTAGTTTCTCGTCTTCTTCCCTGGAAGGAACGCATTGAAGATCTGAGAAGGGGAGGTGACTGGATGGGCGCCTTAAATATGGCATTGACTCTTTATGATGGTCAAGCTCATGGAGTTATTGATCTTCCCAGATCTTTGGATGATATACAGCAGACTGTTATGCCCTATCTCGTGGAGCTTCTTTTTTCTTATGTGGACGAGGTTTTTTCGTATATACAAGTGGCCTCTGGCAATCAAGTAGGCAATTCAAACCAATTAGATGAATCAAAGAGTAATAGTTTCTCCGATAATCCCGACATAAAAGAACAGTATATCCGTGTTGGGGGAGTTGCAGTTGAATTTTGTGTCCACATAAAGAGAACTGATATCCTCTTTGAAGAAATCTTTTCCAAATTTTCTGCTGCTAAGCACAAAGGTATCTCTTTGGAACAAATGACCCCACCCGCCCACTATCAATGTTCTAAACTCAATATACTCTTGATTTTACCAAGATGACTTGTGAAGTTGTGATGTTGTCCAGTGTTTTTTCCAAGAAGACTTGGGCTTTCATGATAGATATTTTATTCTTCCATGTCCCGTGCAGAGCTGTTAAGTCAGAAGCTCATGTAAAATTACACACTTACATTGTCTAAAACTCTTTCCTGAACCCGTGAAATGTCTTTCATCTGAATGGATAACTAATAAAGCCTGTATATGGTTTCTCCCAAATGGGGAAAAGAAGAGAAAGCCTATACATGGTCTAATAAGCAATGGAACATGACTGGTGTTAAAAGTTTTAAACTTCTGATGATTGCGATAAAACCAACAATGTAATTACCTTTTCATTTTCGTTTTTCTTAGAGACTTTTTTGGAGCTTCTGGAGCCATATATTTTGAAAGACATGCTGGGATTTCTGCCACCTGCGGTAATTTCTTGTTCTGTATAATCTGCTTCTGTATATCAATGTTCTTTCCAGTATTCGTTATTAAAATGTATTTCAGTATTTATTTATCATTTTCATTCATTTACTCCGGTTTTTCCTTTGAAAGATTATGCAAGCACTGGTAGAACATTATAGCATGAAAGGTTGGTTGCAGCGAGTTGAACAATGTGTTCTCCACATGGACATTTCATCATTGGATTTCAATCAGGTTCTATTGTGTTTCAAAAAAATTAAGATTTTTTTCATTTATAGTGCAGTTTTTTCCCTCCCTCTTGATGAACAGATTTATTTACTTATGGTGAATAATGTACTTACTAGTAAAAATGTTCTTGTACTGGAGTTATCTTATATTCTTTTAACTCATAAAAAAACTTATATTCTTTTAGGCATTTTTTATCAGTTGTCTTCATGTTTCTCTTTGTTTGGTATTCAAATAATCTCCACTATCACTCCTTAGATTCTGATTCTTTGCAATTTATGTTGTAGGTTGTCCTCTTGTGCAGGGAGCACAGGTTACATGGTGCACTCATATATTTGTTTAACAAAGGGCTCGATGATTTCAGGACACCTTTGGAGGAGCTCTTGCTTGTTCTGCGAAATTGTCAAAGAGAAACTGCTGCTGTGCTTGGGTAAGTTTCCTCTGTGGCAGTTTGTTTTTGCATTTTCCTTATTGAACATCCATGTATTTGTTATGTTTGTCCAATATGATGCCCCTAGAAATATTTCCCAAGATATTGTTGGTGAGTTTCGAAATTTTATCTGCTTGTTCAAAATGTCTCATCATATCCCATCAAATCAGGTATAGGATGCTGGTTTACTTAAAGTACTGTTTCCGAGGTCTTGCTTTTCCTCCAGGTACGATATTTAATTATAGCTATAAGCATTACTATGTCTAGATGTCCGGTTAAGAGTTCAAATATATTTTACTTTCATTTTCCAGCGAAGGAGATGTAAACCTTGGAAACATCCATGTCAACCACCATACAACCTCATTTCTTCCTCGCCAATAAAACAAATCAGAAAGAATTTATGAAGAGATTTAACATTATCAATGAACAAATCTATTTGTATCCTTGAATCTATTCACCATTTGAACTTGAGAATAATCAGGGATAGGGGAGGAAATGGGAAGAGAGGACAGGAGCAGCCGGAGAGGCGTGACAGTGATTAGACCAGTTATTGTACTAGTTTGAAGAAAATTAGACCAGGCAAGCTGCAAGAGTGGGTGGGATGGAGGATGGAAATAGATTTATGAGGACAGACAAACAAATGGAGGAGATAGAAGAGAGAGAAAGAGAAAAGTGGAAGGTAGTAACCAAGTTGGTGCCAGCGTTGAGGGCTGAATTTAGGCTGGTATTTAAGGGATTTGAGGAGGGAAGAAGAAAGAAAGAGAAAGGGAAAGGTGCATGGTGATGCCAACAGTATATAGTAGTTGAACAGAGGAATGATGGGAATCACGAGAGGGCACAGCGGGAGAGATGGATTGTAGCATCTGGAGCAGTGTTATCAATGGCGGAAAGCTAAAAATCCCCCATAAAGAATATCGGATGGCGTAGCGGGTTATGGCGGCCTTAAAAAAATAAGTTATATATATGTAAAAACACCAAAACAAACATCAGTATAATAAAATCATAGACCAAACACTTCGCCCCGCGTAACATAATTTCAACTAAAATAGAAAATAAAAGTTTACGTTCCAACTTTCAAGTAAGTTAATGCCAACAAAAGATAGAACACAACATAACAAAAAACAAAATGAAAAATTAACCAATATTAAGATTAGAAGGTACAAAAACTTTAAAAGTTCGCATACCACAACCACCGGAGCTGGTCGTAGATGGAGAAGTTTTTTAAAAGCCCCTAAATTTTTAATTTAAAAAAAAAAAAGCAGAGAATGAAGAAAAAAAGTGAGAAAAAGTGAAAAAACGATAAATAGCAGAGAAATCAGAAAAGAAAAAAAAACGGAGCTAGTCGCAGATGGAGAAGACGAAGCAACTCCTTTTTGTTTAACGTTTAAGGCTGCTCCTTTTTGTTTAATTAAAGCTTAAGGCAGGTTATATTTATTTTAAAAATTGTAGTAACTTGGGCTGCTCCTTTTGAAGTCCTAGCCTACTTTTGGCCCAATGAGCAAAAGCCCACTTAAATATGCCCAAAAAGAAAAAAAAAACCTAACCCTGCATCCGCCATGGCCGCCGCTTCAATATCGGCCGCTTTCACCGCCACATGAATCCCGCCACGCCACAGGGGTTATATGGCGCCGGCCCCCATTTCCGCCACCACCACCCGCCATGGCCTCAATTTGATAACACTGATCTGGAGGGGGAGAGATATGAGTAGGAGAGGCAACTTGCAGAAAATAGAAAAGTGAAAATGAGTTCTTCCCATTCTCACTTCTTCCATAACTTCAGGTTTTACACCCCAAAAAATGTTTTCTGGGATTCTTATTGCCAAATAGGTTTTAAGCCCAATTGGAGTTTATACTCTGTATTTCAGAGTCTTAATTCTAATTCAAATAGAGCGAAAAGTTCTGTGATAGGGAGTGACCTAAAAGGATCATTGAAAAGACAAACAGAAAACTCAATATTAGTCTTTGAAGAAGTCAGTTTACTGAATTTAACTAAAAAAAAGTTATTGATGGAGGGAGAAAAGTTTTATCCAGAATACAAGTCGAATGTTATAGCATCTGAAAGAGAGAAGTTTTATCCAGAATTCAAGTTGAATGTTATCCAGCATCTGAAAGAGATGTATCACATGTCCATACTCAAAATGCCCAAGACGAATTTACTGGACTCAGTAAAATACTCACATAAGTGTTGTTTTTGCAGGGACATGGGTCTATATCTCGTACTCGTGTTCAATCTGTAAGGAAAGAGCTCCTGCAATTTTTATTGGAGGATTCTAGTGCTTCAAATTCATGGTCGACAGCTAACTTACCATCCGAGGCGCCATATCCCAATCTGTTCCATCTATTAGAATTGGACACTGATGCCACTTTAAACGTTTTGGGTTTTGCATTTGAAGATAATGAAATTTTAACATCAGACTACGTTTCTAAGGACTTGACTGGTTCAGATGTGGACTCAGTTGACGTGAAGGATTTAGGAGTCAAAAATGAAAAGCTTATCCAAGAAGTAGTAGATGTTCTTTCTGTTATTCTTGACAAAAGCCACTTCCAGAGGGTTTGCTCAACTGGTTATGATAATGATTGTCCGATGGAGACTTGGCCTTCAGAAAAGGACGCAGGTTGCATATTTGAGTTTATATCTCATTACGTTGCATGTCAAAGAGCTAAGGTCTCCAGAGATATATTAAGTCAAATTTTGGAGTACTTGACATCAGAGATTAGCGTTTCACCTGTTCAGGCCATTGAAACTTCAAAGAGAAGGGAGAAACAACTGCTTGGACTTCTAAAGGTGGTGCCTGAGACGGATTGGGATGCTCCATACCTATTACATTTGTGCGAGAAATCTCAGTTTCACCAGGTATGTTGATTGTGTCTGTGTAACACTGTTATAATCTTTAGATTACCTGTATAAGTGTATGGTGAAATCCCTTACTGAAATATGTTGATCATCTTATTCAGGCTTGTGGCTTCATCCATGCCATTGGACGCCAGCATCTTGCCTCATTGGATAGTTATATGAAAGCTATAGATGAACCCATTCACGCCTTCTCTTTTATCCATGATATGTTGCAGCGGCTTCATGACAAAGAATCTGATGTCTTCCGAGTGGAAGTCATCTCCCGAATCCCTGATCTGGTTATCCTAAGCAGGTGATTGGCTTAAAAACCATGAGTCTTGTGTCAATCCCAAAAATAAGTTTCTTGTTTGAACATGATGCTAATTGAGGTTCTTTGTGCTTGACTGAAATATCTGGCGGGAAGTTTACCCTTTGACTAATCAATTTTCTCTCTCCATCTTATTTTTGTATATTAGAGAAGGAACTATCTTTATGGTTCTTGAATACTTCTATGGACAAAGTCAGCATATCTTGTCTGAATTACGGTCGCATCCCGAAAGCCTCTTTCTTTACTTGAAGACTCTGATTGAGGTTCACTCAACTGGAAACCTTGACTTTTCTTTCTTAAGCAATGGTGGTGGTTTAAATAATGCTAATGGAAGAAAGACAAGACGTGAGTCAGATAGAGTAAACGCATACTTGGAAGCATTGGTCGATTTTCCAAAAATTCTTCGGAATAATCCAATTCATGTGACAGATGAAATGACAGAACTATATCTTGAGGTGAACATTCAGGAATTTTGGTTGTAAGAATCTGCTGAAAGGCAGGATTCGTGAAGTTTACCACACTTTATTTTCTCTTATTTTGGATACTTCAGTCTTATGCTGCTGTATGTGAGCATGATGTGCAATACTATCATTTTTTGGTGGGGGTGGGTGGGTGAGTGGGGGTATCTAATTAATGGTGGTATGGTATACTATCTTTTACCCATGATCTATCATTACAATCTGTCTGTATATCATTTCGTTATTAGATCTTGTCTTGTCTTTTTTATTTTTATTTTTCTTTCCTTCCCCTACTAAAATCATTATTGGCAAGTTGATTATACCACTCTGTTCTATCTGCTTAATGAATAAATCAATAATTCAGTTACTAAAGAAGTCATCCATTAACCAGACATTTATGTTCTTTTGTTCTTTTCCTATTCAGCTCTTGTGTCGTTATGAGCGGGAATCAGTTCTGAAATTCTTAGAGACTTTTGAAAGCTATAGGGTGGAAAATTGTTTGCGGCTGTGTCAGGAGAATGGCATTACAGATGCAGCTGCCTTTTTGTTGGAAAGGGTTGGTGATGTTGGAAGTGCTCTGTTACTTATTCTTTCTGGCCTCAATGACAAATTTGTCATGCTTGATGCTGCTATTGCCAGGGAATTTTCTGACTCTGATCTTGAGCATTTCAACACAGTTTTGAAGATGGAGGAGGTCTGTCTTCTTGTTAACTCTCGTATGCTTCTCAGTTAATTTTGTAAATTTAGAGTTTTAGTACAATGACAGTTAGTTTCCATTTTCAAAATGTTACATTGCAGGTGAAAGACATACTTGATGTTGTGCACTCGTGTATTGGACTATGCCAGAGGAATAGCCCTCGGTTGGATTCTGATGAGTCTGAGTACCTTTGGTTTCAGTTACTTGACTCGTGAGCCTCTCACTTGAACAATATGTTCATTTATGACCTGTTTCTCTTTTCATGGGCTTTTGTGATTTCAATAATTGAAATTATCAATTGTGACTTTTCAACACTTCAGCTGTTGGATTTGACATTTAGTGAATATATTTCTCGTACACTTGATTTGAGTAATACTGATTTTGATGCAGATTCTGCCAGCCTTTAATAGACTCGTGTAGTAATAAAGCCAGACCTGCAGTTGACACAAGCATAGATGACTCAGTTTGTAAGCAAGAGGATGAGGGGGTTCCCGAAATCAAATGGAAGATCTCAAAGTCTCACAAAGGTGCTCGCATTTTGAGGAAATTGATTTCCGTATTTATCAGAGAGATTGTCGAAGGAATGGTTGGGTATGTTCGGTTACCGACAATCATGTTGAAGCTTCTTTCCGACAATGGTAGTCAGGAGTTTGGTGATTTCAAACTCACCATATTGGGGATGCTCGGAACATATGATTTTGAAAGAAGAATTCTGGTTAGTCTCTTTCATTATTCTTAACTATTGCAGAATTAAGATTGGGTTTTTCAAGATTGGGTTTTTTTAAGATGGTTGATTACCAATGTAGCTTAACCTGGAGTGATGTTGATGCCATTGACTTTAATCCATATTTTTTTTTCTTGTAAAGAGAAATCATTTTGGTTGTTTAAGATGTGTAACCATGAAGAGAGAGCACCGTCTTTTCTTGTATTTAACTACAGTATATCCCTGAAGGCTTAATGATTATTATTCATCAAGGCTAAATGTATTATTATTGCCATGATTCATACATGGCAATAATAAAGCTACATAAAAGATGATAAATTTCACCCAATATTGCATCACAACATTGACATGCTAAATGAAGTGACCTGTTCAATTTGTTTGTTCAAGTCACTTAATAGAATATGAATCTAGTTCCAATCAAGATTGAGACTTTCCTGACTGTTCCATGGCCTACTTGTCAGCTTATATGAGGGGCGCATATCTGAAAAATTTTCTATTAAGCTTTTGTGGGAGATTCTTGCTCTTTTAATATATATTCTTGATACTGTAGAGTTACTTGGTTAAGATAATCATAGTTCAGTTATTCAGGGAGTAAGATTTAGAAGGAGCCAGTAATGTCAAAGAGCTGGATAATGTATGTGTACTTGTACTTGATAAGTTTTCCATGATTTTGTTGGTTGATCGAAGATGTTTTACTCTTCCATGTTTACTTAGTAATTTGTACTTGATTCCTGCTCAATTCATGTAGCAAAATTTCTATCTTTTGATGCTCTTTAATTGTTTGTTCTGTCAGGACACTGCAAAATCCTTGATTGAAGATGATTCCTATTATACGATGAGTTTACTGAAGAAAGGGGCTTCTCATGGGTATGCCCCACGGAGCCTCCTATGTTGTGTATGTAATTGCCCTGTTATGAAAAGTAATGAAAGGTCAAGCATTCAAGTTTTTGTGTGTGGTCATGGAATGCATGTACACTGTGAAGTCCAGGAAAGTGAGTCTTCAGTTGGGAGCTCATCTTTTGGTTGTCCTATATGCATGCCTAGGAAGAAATCCCAAAGATCAGGTGCGCATTCTATGCTTGTAGAGAAAGGGTTAGTTAGTCAGGCTTCATCAAGATCAAATCGAACTCCAGCGACTGTAACTTTGCATGCACCGCCAGATAGTGAAGTTTTTGAAAATATTTATGGTTCCAGTCCAGTTCCCAGGGTAAGCTCTTTTGGTGATCTTCCCCCTCCTCTCTTGATTATTTTCGTGCAGTTTTCTTTCTGAACTGGGTGGCTATTTGGTTCAAACAGTTTGAGCTATTGAACAATCTTGGGAAAGAGCAGAGATCAATTCAAATTGAAAATGTGCCGCAGTTGAGGCTTGCACCACCAGCAGTTTACCATGAAAAAGTGAAGAAAGGGAGTGATGTGATGATGACTAGAGAAAGCAGCAGTAGCTCTTCGAAAACAGAAAAATCCAGTAGGAGTAGGCAGCAACTTAGAGATGTTAAAGTGAAGAAAGGATCATCAGTTAGGTTCCCCCTGAGATCAACTATATTTGGTAAGTAGGTGTTAAGGAATTCCTTCCTTCCTTGCCTATTCTTGTACATCTGTTCATCATTTTCTAAATCCATTTGCAGGGAAAGATATAAAAATCAAGCAGTGAAAGACCACGTTACTAGCTGAGAACTGATTGATCCCCATGAGATATAACATTTTGTACATCTAATGAGAACATTTTGAAGTTTTTTTTTTTATATATAGTTTAATTTTATTCGGAGAAGGTTGCGAGGGAGACCGGGCTCAAATTTTTCAACTGTTGCAACCGGTGAATAATCTAGATTTTAGTAAAGTTCTGAAAATATCGATTTTCAATTGTTACGGCCTTTTAAAAATATCGATTTTAGTCAAAATTCATACAAAATCGTGCACTAACCATCATAAATTTGGAGTCGTCGATCTCGGAATTTTCAATTGTTTCGATCGGTGAATAATTTGGATTTTAGTCAAGTTCGGGTAATATCGTGTACTAACAACCATCACCGATTTTGATTCCCCACACTCTAATTTTTTAACTGTTGCGATCAGTGAATAATATTTATTTTATTAAACTTCTGAAAATATCGTGTATAAACCATCACAAATTTGGGGCCATCGGGCATTAATTTTTCATTTTTTCCGACTGGCGAATAATCTTAGTTTTAGTAAAGTTTAGGCTATATCATGTACGTTACATTACAAATTTTTGCCCATCGGACTCGGATATTTCAATTGTCGCGACCGATGAATGATATCGATTTTAATCATATTCATCCAAAATCGTGTACTAACCATCACTGATTTTGAGCTGTTGGGTTCGGATTTTTCTATTGTTACGAGTTACGACCTTTGAAAAATCTCAATTTTAGTCAAACTCATACAAAATCGTGTACTAACCATCACAAATTTTGAGTCGTCGAGCTCGGATTTTTCAATTGTTTCGACAAGAGAATAATCTAGATTTTAGTCAAGTTCGGGTAATATCGTGTATTAACCATCACCGATTTTGAGTCATCAGACTCTAATTTTTCAACTGTTGCGATTAGTGAATAATCTTGATTTTAGTAAAGTTCTGAAAATATCGTATATAACCATCACAGATTTGGGGCTCGTCGGGCTTGAATTTTTCATTTTTTCCGATCGCGAATAATCTTAGTTTTAGTAAAGTTTAGACTATATCGTGTACTAACCATTACAGATTTTTGTCCATCGGACTCGAATTTTTCAATTTTCGCGACCAATGAATAATATCGATTTTAATCAAATTATCCAAAATCCTGTACTAACCATCACAGATTTTGAGCCGTCGGGTTCGGATTTTTCAATTGTTACGGCATTTGAAAATTCTCGATTTTAGTCAAATTCATACAAAATCGTGTACTACTAACCATCACAAATTTGGAGTCGTCGAGCTCGAATTTTTCAATTGTTTTGAAGGGTGAATAATCTAGATTTTAGTCAAGTTCGGGCTATATCGTGTACTAACCATCACAGATTTTGGCCTATCGGACTTAGAATTTCAATTGTCGCGACCGATTAATAATATCGATTTTAATCAAATTCATACAAATTCGTGTACAAACTATTACAGATTTTGAGCCGTCAGGTTCGGATTTTTTTTCAATTGTTACAACCTTTGAAAAATCTCGATTTTAGTCAAATTCATACAAAATCGTGTACGCTACCATCACAAATTTGGAGTCGACGTGCTCGAATTTTTCAATTGTTTCGACGGGTGAATAATCTAGATTTTAGTCAAGTTCGGGCTATATCATGTATTGACCATAACAGATTTTGGCCTATCGGACTCAGAATTTCAATTGTCGCGACCGATAAACAATATTGATTTTAATCAAATTCGTGTACTGTTACATCACAAATTTGGAGTCGTCGAGTTCGGATTTTTCAGTTGTTTCGACCGGTGAATAATCTAGATTTTAGTCAAGTTCGGGCTATATCGTGTACTAACCATCACAGATTTTGGCCTATCGGACTCAGATATTTCAATTGTCGCTACCATTGAATAATATCGATTTTAATCAAATTCATACAAAATCGTGTACTAACCATCACCGATTTTGAGCCGTCGGGTTCGGATTTTTCAATTGTTACGACCTTTGAAAAATCTCGATTTTAGTCAAATTCATACAAAATAACCATCACAAATTTGGAGTCGTCGAGATCGAATTTTTCAATTGTTTCGATCGGTGACTATTCTGGATTTTAGTCAAGTTCGGGTAATATTGTGTACTAACCATCACCGATTTTGAGTCCTCATACTCTAATTTTTCAATTGTTGCGATCATTGAATAATCTTAATTTTATTAAAGTTTTGAAAATATCGTGTATAAATCATCACAGAATTGGGGCCATCGAGCTTGAATTTTTCATTTTTTTTCGACTGGCGAATAATCTTAGTTTTAGTAAATTTTATGCTATATCGTGTACTAATCGTTACAGATTTTGGCCCGTCGGACTCAGATTTTTCAATAGTCGCGACCGATGAATAACAACGATTTTAATCAAATTCATACAAAATTGTGTAATAACCATCACAGATTTTAAGTCGTCGAATATTTTTCAATTGTTACGACCATTGAAAAATCTCGATTTTAGTCAAATTCATACAAAATCGTGCACTAACCATCACAAATTTTGAGTCGTCGAGCTCGGATTTTTCAATTGTTTCAACCAGTGAATAATCAGGATTTTAGTCAAATTCGGGTAATATCGTGTACTAACCATCACCGATTTTGAGTCCTCAGACTCTAATTTTTAAACTTTTGTGATCAGTGAATAATCTTTATTTTAGTAATGTTCTCAAAATATCGTGTATGAACCATCACAGATTTGGGGTCGTCGGACTTGAATTTTTCATTTTTTCCAACCGGCGGATAATCTTAGTTTTAATCATGTTCAGGCTATATCTGTACTAACCATCACAGATTTTAACCTGTCGAACACGTATTTTTCAATTGTCGCGACCGATGAACAATATCTTTTTTAATCAAATTCGTGTACAAATCAATTCAAATTTGGAGTCGTCGAGCTCGAATTTTTCAATTGTTTTGAACGGTGAATAATCTAGATTTTAGTCAAGTTCGGGTAATATCGTGTACTAACTATCACCGATTTTGAATCCCCAGATTCTAATTTTTCAATTGTCGCGACCGATGAACAATATCTTTTTTAATCAAATTCATACAAATTCATGTACTAACCATCTCAGATTTTGAGCCATTGGGTTAGAATTTTTCAATTGTTACGAGCTTTGAGAAAATCTCGATTTTAGTCAAATTACTTACAAAATCGTGTACTAACCATCACAAATTTGGAAAAATGTAGAGCTCAGATTTTTCAATTGTTTCGACGGGTGAATAATCTAGATTATAGTCAAGTTCAGATAATATCGTATACTAACCATCTCCGATTTTAAACCCTTAGACTCGAAAATTTTCAACTGTTGCGATTAGTGAATAATCATGATTTTAGTAAAGTTCTGAAAATATTGTGTACGAAAAATCACAGATTTTTTGCTGTCGGGCTTGAATTTTTTATTTATTTTCCAATTGGCGAATAATCTTAGTTTTAGTCAAATTCAAGCTATATCGTGTACTAACCATCACAGATTTTGGCCCGTCGGACTTTGATTTTTCAATTGTCGTGACCGATGAATAATAATATCGATTTTAATCAAATTCATACAAAATCGTATACTAACAACCATCACAGATTTTGAGCCGTCGGGTTCGGATTTTTCAATTGTTACGACCTTTGAAAAATCTCGATTTTAGTCAAATTCATACAAAATCGTGTACTAACTATAAATATTTTTGAAGTCGTCGAGCTCGGATTTTTTAATTATTTCGACCGGTGAATAATCTAGATTTTAGTCAAGTTCGGGTAATATCGCGTACTAACCATCACCGATTTTGAGTCCTCAGACTCTAATTTTTCAACTGTTGCGATCAGTGAATAATCCTGATTTTAGTAAAGTTCTGAAAATATCGTGTATGAACCATCACAGATTTGGGGCCGTCGGGCTTGAATTTTTCATTTTTTTCCAACCGGCGGATAATCTTAGTTTTAATCATGTTCAGGCTATATCGTGTACTAACCATCACAGATTTTGGCCTGTCGAACATGTATTTTTCAATTGTCGTGACCGATGAACAATATCTTTTTTAATCAAATTCATACAAATTCGTATACTAACCATCACAGATTTTGAGCCATTGGGTTTGAATTTTTCAATTGTTACGAGCTCTGAAAAATCTCGATTTTAGTCAAATTACTTACAAAATCGAGTACTAACCATCACAAATTTTGGAATCGTCGAGCTCAGATTTTTCAATTGTTTCGACTGGGTGAATAATCTAGATTATAGTCAAGTTCAGATAATATCGTATACTAACCATCTCCGATTTTAAACCCTTAGGCTCGAAAATTTTCAACTGTTGCGATCAATGAATAATCTTGATTTTAGTAAAGTTCTAAAAATGTTGTGTACGAAAAATCACAAATTTTTTGCTGTCGGGCTTGAATTTTTCATTTTTTCCATCTGGCGAATAATCTTAGTTTTAGTCAAATTCAAGCTATATCGTGTACTAACCATCACAGATTTTGGCCCGTCGGACTTTGATTTTTCAATTGTCTTGACCGATGAATAATATCGATTTTAATAAAATTCATACAAAATTGTGTACTAACAACCATCACCGATTTTGAGTCCTCAGACTCTAATTTTTCATTTGTTGCGATCAGTGAATAATCTTGATTTTAGTAAAGTTCTGAAAATATCGTGTATGAACCATCACAGATTTGGGACCGTCGGGCTTGAATTTTTCATTTTTTTCCAACCGGCGGATAATCTTATTTTTAGTCAAGTTCAGGCTATATCGTGTACTAACTATCACAGATTTGGGGCCGTCGGGCTTTAATTTTTAATTTTTAATTTTTTCCGACCGAAGAATAATCTTCATTTTAGTCTAGTTCAAGCTATAACGTGTACTAACCAACACTATTTTTGGCCCGTCAGGTTCGGATTTTTCAATTGTTGCGACTGATAAATAGTTTCAATTTTAATAAAATTCATACAAAATCTTGTACTAACCATCACAGATTTTGAGTCGTCGGGTTCGGATTTTTCAATTGTTACGACCTTTGAACAATCTTGATTTTAGTCAATATCATACAAAAACGTGTACTAACCATCACAAATTTGGAGTCGTCGAGCTTGGATTTTTCAATTGTTTCTACCGGTGAATAATCTAGATTTTAGTCAAGTTCAGGTAATATCGTGTACTAGCAATCACTGATTTTAAGCCCTCGGGTTCTAGTTTTTTGACTATTATGATAAGTGAATAATCTTTATTATAGTAAAGTTCTGAAAAATTCATGTACATACCAACACTGATTTTGGGGCCGTCGGTCTTGAATTTTTAATTTTTTTCGACCAACGAATAATCTTAGTTTTAGTCAAATTCATGTTATATCGTGTACTAACCATCACAAATTTTGACCCGTCGAACTCGAACTTTTCAACTGTTGCGACCGATGAATAATATCGATTTTAATCAAATTCGTGTACTAACCATCACTGATTTTGAGTCGTCGGGTTCGAATTTTTCAGTTGTTACGACATTTGAAAAATCTCGATTTTAGTAAAATTCTTACAAAATCGTGTACTAACCATCACAAATTTGGAGTCGGCAAGTTTGAAATTTTCAATTGTTTCGACCGGTGAATAATCTAGAATTTAGTAAAGTTCGGGTAATATCGTGTACTAATTAACCATCACCGATTTTGAGCCCTCAAACTCTAATTTTCAAATTGTTGTGTTCAGTGAATAATCTTGATTTTAGGAATTTTCAGAAAATATCGTGTGTGAACCATCACAGATTTTGGGCTGTCGGGCTTGAATTTTTCATATTTTCCAACTGACAAATAATCTCAGTTTTGAGCCGATTTTTGGCTCTCAGGCTCTAATTTTTCAACTGTTGTGATCAGTGAATAACCTTGATTTTAGTAAAGTTATGAAAATATCGTGTATGAACCATCACATATTTTGGGCCATCACACTTGAATTATTCATTTATTCCGAGTAGCGAATAATCTTAGTTTTAGTGAAGTTCAGGTTATATCATGTACTAACCATCACAAATTTTGGCACGTCGGACTCAAATTTTTCAAGTGTCGTGACCGATGAATAATATCGATTTTAATCAAATTCATACAAATTCGTGTATTAACCATCACAGATTTTGAGCCGTTAGGTTCGAAATTTTCAATTGTTACTACCTTTGAAAAATCTCGATTTTAGTCAAATTTATTATATTAACCATCTTCGAACTTGGATTTTTCAATTGTTTCGACCGATGAATAATCTAGAATTTAGTCAAGTTCGGGTAACATCATGTACTAACAACCATCACCGATTTTGGGCCCTCAAACTCTAATTTTTCAACTGTTGCGATTAGTGAATAATCTTGAGTTTAGTAAAGTTTTGAAAATATCGTATATGAACCATCACAGATTTAGGGCCGTCGGGCATTAATTTTTTCATTTATTCCGACTGGCGAATAATCTTAGTTTTAGTCAAGTTCAGGCTATATCGTGTACTAACCATCACAAATTTTGGGCCTGTCGGACTCATATTTTTCAATTGTCGCGACCGATAAATAATATTAATTTTAATCAAATTCATAGAAAATTGTGTACTAACCATCACATATTTTGAGCTGTCAGGTTCGGGTTTTTCAATTGTTACGACATTTGAAAAATCTCGATTTTAGTTAAATTCATACAAAATCGTGTATTCACCATCACAAATTTTGAGTCGTCGGACTTGAATTTTTCATTTGTTTTGACCGTTGAATATTCTAGATTTTATTCAAATTCGGAGAATATCGTGTACTAACCATCTCCGATTTTGAGTCTTCAGGCTCTAATTTTTCAACTGTCGCGATTAGTGAATAAACTTGATTTTAGTAAGTTCTGAAAATATCGTGTATGAACCTTTCATTTTTCCGATCGGTGAATAATTTTGATTCTAGTAAAGGTCCAAAAATATCGTGTATGATCCATCAGGAATTTGAGGTCGTCGAGCTTGAATTTTTAATTTATTCCGACTTGTGAATAATCTTAGTTTTAGTCAAGTTAATGTTATATCTGTATTAACCATCACAAATTTGGATTCGTTGAGTTCGGATTTTTCAATTGTTTTGACTGGTGAATAATCCAGATTTTAGTCAAGTTCGGATAATATCGTGTACAAACCATCACCGATTTTAAGCCCCGAGGCTCGAATTTTTCAACTATCGCGATCAGTGAATAATCTTGATTTTAGTAAAGTTCTGAAAATATCGTAAATGAACCATCACAGATTTAGAGCCGCCGGCCTTGAATTATTTTCATTTTTCCAATTGGCGAATAATCTTAGTTTTAGTCAAGTTAATGGTATATCGTGTACTAACTATCACAAATTTTGGCCCGTCGGACTCGAATTTTCAATTGTCGCGACCGATGAATAATATCGATTTTAATCAAATTCATGCAAAATCGTGTACGTTATTTTGAGCCGCCGGGTTCGGATTTTTCAATTGTTATGACAATTGAAAAATCTCAATTTTAGTCAAATTCATACAAAATCACTACTTTGGTGTCGTCGAGCTCGGATTTTCTATTTGTTTCGACCGGTGAATAATTTAGATTTTAGTCAAGTTCGGATAATATCGAGTACTAACCATCACCGATTTTGAGCCCTCATACTTTAATTTTACAACTGTTGCGATCAATGAATAATCTTGATTTTAGTAAAGTTATGAAAATATCGTGTTTAAACCATCATAGATTTTGAGCCGTTGGGCTTGAATTTTTCATTTTTTTTCGACCGGCGAATAATCTTAGCTTTAGTCAAGTTCATGATATATCGTGTATTAACCATCAAAGATTTTGGCCCGTCGTATTGAAACTTTTCAATTGTCACGAGCGATGAATAATATCAATTTTAATCAAATTTATACAAAATCGTGTACAAAATTGTTACGACCTTGAAAAATTCTCGATTTTAGTCAAATTCATACAAAATTGTGTACTAACCATCACAAATTTGGAGTCGTCGAGCTCGTATTTTTCTATTGTTTCGACCGGTGAATAATCAAGATTTTAGTCAAGTTCGGATAATATCGTGTACTAAACATCATCGATTTTGAGCTCTGAGGCTCTTATTTTTCAATTTTTGCGATAAATGAATAATCTTAATTTTAGTAAAGTTCTGAAAATATCGTGTATAAACCATCACATATTTGTGGTTGTCGGACTTGCATTTTTTATTTTTTCCGAATGGCGAATAATCTTAGTTATAGTCAAATTCAGGCTATACTGATCACAGTTTTTGGCATGTCGGACTCGAATTTTTCAATTGTCGCTACCGATGAATAATATTGATTTTAATCAAATTCATACTAAATCGCGTACTAACCATCACGGATTTTGAGCCGTCTTGTCACGACCTTTGAAAAATCTCGATTTTGATAAAATTCATACAAAATTTTGTACTAACCGTCACAAATTTGGAGTCGTTGAACTCGGATTTTTCAATTGTTTTGACCAGTGAATAATATTGATTTTAGTCAAGTTTGGATAATATCGTGTACTAACCATCACTGATTTTGAGCCATCGAGCTCGAATTTTCAACTGTCGCGATCAGTGAATAATCTTGATTTTAGTAAAGTTTTGAAAATATTGTGTATTAACCATCACATATTTAGGGCCATCGGCCTTGAATTTTTTTTCTTCCAACTAGCGAATAATCTTTGTTTTACTTAAGTTCAGGCTACATCGTGTACTAACATTACAGATTTTTGCTCATCGGACCCGGATTTTTCAATTGTCGCGATCGATGAATATTATCGATTTTAATCAAATTCATACAAAAACCTGTACTAACACCATCATCGATTTTGAGTTGTCGGACTCGAATTTTTCAATTGTTTCTTTCGTTGAATAATCTCTATTTTACTAAAGTTCTTAAAATATTGTGTATGAACAATCACGTATTATTCCGACCGATGAATAATCTCAGTTTTAGTCAAGTTTAGACTATATCGTGTACTAAACATCATATATTTGGGGTAGTCGGACTCAGATTTTTCAATTGTCACGACTGGTAAATAGTATCAATTTTAGTCATTTTCATACAAAATCGTCCATCACAAATTTGGAGTCGCCAAATTCAAAATTTTTAATTGTTACTACTTTTTAATAATCTCAATTTTAGTCAAATTTATACAAAATCGTGTACTAACTATACAAAATTTGGAGTCGTAAAGTTCGGATTTTTCAATTATTTAGACCAGTGAATAATCTAAATTTTCTTCAAGTTTAGATAATACCGTGTATATTCGATTTAATTGGGTTTTCATTTCATCATAAAATTCTATGCATGTTTTTTTCCCTTTCTATTACTCTAGATCTCTAGTTCTCTCTTTCAAATCAATTCATTATTTTTATTTTTTAAAAAAAATTTAAAACAAAAAACTTTCAACCGGTTATGAAGGAGGCCCAACGAGAGCATGCTTTGTGGACTGAGCTCAATGCGTTGGTGGGAACGTGAAAATTGTCAAGTAAGATAGCTCAAGTTAACCTGATCTTAAAAGATTGGAGATTTAAGTCACTTAAAAATTAATTTTATATCGCATTATCATGTTTTTTTGATATACATTAGGCTGATTGTACCGAATACCGATTTATTTACCAAAAAAATATGTCAAATCCAGAGAAACTTGTTGAGCTTAATAATGGTACATCATAGACGTCATCCAACCTTGACAACTGTAAAACCTAATTGTTGTTTTTGAATATTCATATGTAGTAGAGTAAGCAAAGCCTTGTTTATCCAGTCCGGTTCCTATGTTGAATAGGGAAAAATCCGCACGTGCGGAATAATCTCAACCGTCGGATGATAGTTTGAACGGTCCAGATCTGAGAGAGAAAAGTTACGGCTGACTTAAAAAATAATAAAAAAAACTTTTCTTTCTCCAGATCTGGACCGTTAAAAAATCTCATCCAACGACTAGAATGGTGTCCCACATATTCTGCACCAAAGCTGTCCCGCATAAGAGCCGGGACGTTGTTTATCACAACCCAAAAACCTCTTTATTTTCTCCCGGAAATAAGGTGTCCCCCTGACCTCGTGTCTCCCTGGATATAATTATGATTACTCATATGATTGAAATATCACTCAGTGTTTTATGGTGTCAATTATAGGCATTTTTAGAGTCTAATTAGACCCTCTTCAGTCTCGGGAAAACGCGAGATTTCAAAACATACATTTCTTTTAAAAAATAATTTAATAGTAACAACACAATATGATTTTGTTTCGGAAAATATATGTTTCACCAAGTCTGGTGCAAATGGTTGCCTAATACTAAATAGATTACATTAATGGTTACAAGAATCACCAAGTGCTACATACAAATTTCCAAATCTTTAAATGCCTTCCTCCAAAAGAAAAAAAAGAAAAAAGGTAAAAAGAATGAAACAAACAACTCTACATGCCATTTTTTTCAGTATATAAGAAATAATTACAGAGGTTTAAAAAAAACAATTAATTGTTAAGATTTTTTTTTAATCTAACACGTGTTGAAAAAACAATCCTAGCACGTGTTGAAAATATTTGTTAAGACGATGATCCAACCGTGTTACAATATGAACCCTTCCGGCTCGCCGGGGCGGACCATAACTGACATTCTATAATCCTAAACAACTCCAACGTCACAGCCTTATTAATTACTTCAAAAGGCAAGCTTAATTCGTAGGAGGTTTATGTGCATAATGCCTAGTTTGTCTCCTCTAAATCTCGGAAAACCAAGCTACCTAAACATATTGGTTGGAACACGGCGCAACAAGTCCAAATAATAAAAAAGAATTCTACTACTACTAAGTGAGTCCCAAATTAAAGACAAAGCAGCTCCCATAAAAACTCGAGGGTGAAAAAATAAGGGCAAAAACTGTTGTACTGTGAATGGCAGGAACTCTTTGGTTAATAAACAAGATCTGCCGACAAATAAAACCAGAGATTAAAGAATAAAACCAGAGTAAACTGGTCACAGCTATAATGAAAAGCATCACTTTCATGGAATTGAATCCAAGTGTATTATCATGGGATATTTTGCAATATACATGGATCATCCACGCAATGAAGGTCCTCAAATTAATCGGAATATGTTAAAGAGGAACATATGCAATATACGTTCACCAGTTTGGATATTCTGTAACACTTAAACCAAACTAATCAAAGGTAAACCTTAAGCATTAAAAGATTTATAAATTAAAAATTTTACAAGGAATTTTACATAGAAATAGGTTGCATCGATCGATTGAAATTTTGAAAGCAGCAGTGAGATATTTGTGGGTAGATGAATTTGTAAAACAGTGGTTGCCAAACTAACAAGGGATATGGTCCCAAAAAACCCTAATATACCTAGTAGGGCAACTCAAATCTAAAGGCTGGGAATCCAGATCTGAATAATACAGAAACAGACAGATGGAGATACTAAAAGTAATGATGACCAAAATCATCAAAAAAAAATGATTATATACCTCAAAAAGTTACTACTTCACTGACAAAAACATAGTAAGTTGCAAGAAAAAAACAGAAGAAAAATAATTATGAAAAGTTTCTCACAAACCTGAAGTCAAGATCCTTCATCAATACCTCAATCCAGCCACCAGAAAAGAAGAAGCAAAGGGCAAGAAACATAAGGAGAGTGCGGTAATTGGGGGGAATGAAGCCTGGTCCGACGACGCTTAGTACAAACTATATATATATGACCAAATCCATACCATCACCAGCAGATCTGTATCTAAAGAAGCAAGAGTCCTCGAGCCAGACAACATTCCCCTCAAAAGATAAGCTTCCCCCTATAACTTGATTTTGTGATGATCTTCTGCATATATATTTGGTAATTGCTACCCCAAAAGTATCGCCTTTGTTCAAATGGGGAGAGAATGATTTGGTTTGGCATTAGGTAGGGGATGAGAGGGGTTTTTAAGAAGTAGAAGAGGAAGAGACTCCCAACGTAAAAAAGACAAAAGATATTTGCAGAGACCTGACCCTACCAGCTGGGGAGTGAAAATTGTTTGTATCCATCCATTTTTCAATTCTTGTACCCGAATTTACCATATTGACATTTCTTTCTCCTATGGCAAATTGTGAGTGATTGAGTAAATGAATTAGAATATATCTGAATATGAACGATTATTTTGCTCCATTCCAGAAATGACCACGACCACCCCACTTTCTTTTCCTCATTGAGTTGTACAATTCACATTCACACACTAAGGGCCTGTGCCAATTTGGTGCACCCGTGCTTTTAGTAATTGTTGTTTGTAATTATAAAAAAAAATATATGATTTTATATGCGGTGTGGTAACTTTTATTCTAATATGATTTTAAATTATAAATGTTCAAAATATCTCGACATATTTATATATATTTTTGGTCAATTATCTCAAATTAATTACACATTAATATAACATGATACTATTAATTACACATATTTACTAGCAAATGCAAAGGCACATGATATGTCTGGAAGGGTGAGGTGGATGGTGACTACGAAGGAAACCAATAAAGAGAGGAGAGGAGTGGAGTGAGCGAAAGTTATTGGAGAAGGAGAGTGGAAATGAGTGAGCAATCATAACTTAATTATTTTGATGAAAAAGGTATCCCAATATTCAATGATGCCATTACCAATCAATACAAATTTTAAGTCAGAGGAGTGGTTGAGTCTTTGAGATGCCCGATATTAGAAAGTAACTCCACTCCACGACAAAATATTACTACCATTGCCACCCCTACAAGGCCCCCTTTGAATGTTAATCCTGCTAAACAAGAGTCTTTTTCTGGTACTGAACGTTTTAAATTTCTTACAATGTAGAATAAGTTTTGGTCACCAGATGAAAATTTTGACGAATAAGATATTATCGGAAATCTCAACAATTTATTGTAGAGTTTAAAATTCACAACACATTTTATGGTCATACCAACAAGTATTCGAATGACAGTGTTGTAAAATTTAAACCGTACAACAAGTGTTTGCAAGTCTGTAACATGTGTGTAAATTTGTTTTCTACATGTGTTGAACAAAAAAAGCGTTCAACAATGCCAAGCCACACCACTACACCAGAGTGTGTTTAATTTAGATATTGTGTAAGACAATGTTCTATCCGCATATGTGCATAACACAATTTAAATTGTTGATTTTCAATTCAAAAATTAAAAAGGGAAATGAATAACTATATACAAATTATGTTATTAAAAAAACAAAAAACTCAAGTATCAAATTAATTTATTTTTTATTTTTTATGAATGAGTATCAAATTAAATTTATTCAAATGTTAAAATAAATCACGTGTCGCACCTATAAAATAAATAGAATACCTATTTTGTATTGAATTCCAAATCGAGTCTCTTGTGCAATACAAACAGTAGATCTGTATTCTCATTAGGGAAGTGGGCGTTCATATGCAGAGAAATGGTCTTTACATTAGCGAAATATTCGAGACCCAAAGACCAACAGAAACAAGGATAATTTTGATACTGAGCATGTTCATTGGAACTTGCGGTTTATAACTGCTCACATAATTATAAAGTTGTTTCTCTTTTTATTATGCGATGATATTGTCAGTTCTATACCACAAGATGCACATGAAACTGGTGCATATTAGAATTTTCCTATAAACAAAAGGTCACTCTCTAATTTTTTTCATTCACCAACCATAACCAAAATCAACCCCACCCCATATTTCATACTCTCAACTTCACCTGCTAGACAGACCGGGATCTCCCCCTTTTTTTCTCTCTCTTCTCTCTCTTCCCCCTGCTCTTCCCTCTGCTGCTGCTGGTGGCCAGATTTGGCCATTGGTCAAATCTTGATCATTTGTTCCGTTTATATTACTCTATTTTGTACTACGAATCATATAAAACCTTTTTCAGAGATTTTTTTTCTTCAAGATTTAAGACACAGCGGTTAGATGAGTCTCAGATCTTCACAGATCTAGACTTTTTTTCTATTTTTCTAGGAGGATTTGTTCAACCCGGACTAGATCTGGGCCCTTTATCAACTTTTTACATCTTCCCGAGGCAATTTGTAGGACGGTTGATACGTTCATGTTCCTATAAATTGTCGACCCCTAAGGAAGATGTTGAAAGTGATATTCTCCTGTCCCTGTGGATCAAGAATTGCGATGAAGATGCTTTGAAGGAGAAGATTATGTATTTGTTTAGTTGGCTAGTTTTTATAGTTGTTTTTCCTAACCATCCAAGTTTTCTTGGGTGTGTCTTTTATCTGTTATCGTGATTTTTTAAATCATTGTATAACTTTTACTTTCTGTATTTTCAGATTTTCCTTTGATTGTAATGACTTCGGCTATTTGTAATTAATGGAAACTAAATTTATTCAGAAAAAAAAAAAAACTTCACCTGCTAGACTACCAGATCATTTGGCTGAAAGTCACAATAGTAGTTAATTCAGCAAAAAAAAAAAAAAAGAGTTTGTACTCCGAAATATGTGCTGCAATGGATAAAAATAGTAAAAATAAAGAAACAATGTGTAAAAAAGTCCAGCAATGTAGAGTACATAACAAGCTCACGGCTCCTATGCGGAACAGGGTTTTGTTCCGCATGTGCGGGACAAAATCCTGACCGTCAGATGAGATTTTTAACGGTCCAAATCAGGAGAGAGAAAAGTTGCGGCTGATTAAAAAAATAATAAATTTTTTTTTTAAGTCTCTCTCCTGATCTGGGCCGTTCAAAATCTCATCCGACGGCTCCATTTGTTCCGCACATGCGGAAAAAAAGCTGTTCCGCATAGGAACCGGACTGACATAACAATAGTAAGAAAAAGGAAAGAGAAAGAACAGATTTCAACCTTTACAGTCATGAAAAATTGTGCAAAAAAAAGAGAGCAATGACAAATAGAGGACCTGCCTACGACTGTGAGGTCGTGGATTTCGATACCCTCCTCGCGCATAGGGCATGCTTTAATTTGACTCCCTTTCTAGGATTAATCTCTTCTCCTCTTATGAGGTTGCTACTCTCTCCTTATTAGGTTACGCCCAGCTGGGCGTCAAAAAAAAAAAATGGCAAATAGAGGACAGTGAGAAAGCCAAAAAGAGTCAAGTGGGGAAAGTAACCACACATTAAAATGTCAAATCTTTCTTCCAATTTCTTTGTTTCCATCTCTCTCTCCATTTCTTTCTTCCCTTGCCCTCTCTGCTCTGCTACTTAGTAGTAGTACCACATTTTTCTCCATTCTCAGACTCCATCACATGCCATGTATCCATTGCCATCACTCTTTCCTTTTTGGCTACTCAGTCTATCTCACTTTGATTAACAGTAGAATAATAATATGAAAGCGAATAAAAAAAAGACAAAAATACATCAGAAATTGATGGTTCGCTCAATTGACATATTTTTATGGGCGAAGCAGAAACAATCACTAACTCGGTGGAAAACAATATGGTGAAAACTCTCTAACACTCACAAAACTCAAGCCCACTACTGTCTAATATAACTAAACTTAGTTATAGCACCCAAAGCCCAAAGTCTTTCTCACATTGTCTGATTGTGTATGTCCAAAAGCCTGCAATCTTTTCCTCACACAATAAAGTTTAAACTCAAACTCCTTAAATAAGAAGTAACACAATACTTAGTAAGTTACATGCATAATTAATGTGGGATAAACTCTAACTTGTTATTTTATATAGGATCAAATTCCTAGCAAATAACTATTTAAGAATAATCATTTTTTAATAATTATCTGAACCGTCGAATTATCTTATTCAATTATCCAATCCAATCCTTTTGATTCGGTAAGATACGGTAATCATATCCTACTTTTTTTCTCTCTTCTTCTTGGTTTCTCTTCATTTTTTCTCCTTCCATAGGTAGATCCAACCAAAAGTTTTACCTTTCGGTCGGATCTTGGTTGGATCTAGTCATCCTTCCTCCACTTTTTGTGTCTTCACTCCCTCATTTTGTCGTAAATCATGATGAAGTTTTGTTAAGGCATTCTTCTTTCAAGATTCAAGATTCGAATGTAAGATTTACTTCAGATACTTCTAGGTCTGAAGTTTCTTTCGATTCTCCTTGAAGGATTCTCTCAACTCGGACTTGTTCTGGACCATTTCTTATATTTTTACATCTTTCTGAGACAATCTACTAGACAATTGATACGCCCATGATTTTGTAGATTGTTGATTTAAAAGAAGGATTTTGAAACTGAATTTCTCTTGCTACTGTTGTTCACGAATTACGAAGAAGATGATGTGAACAATTTTATTATGTATTTACTTTTTCTAATATTATTAGTGTTTTTTTACCCGGTCCCAGAGTATGAGCTTTTATATGTTATCATGATTTTCTAGACCATTGTATAATTTTTATTTTTTTGTATTTTCATATTATATTTTGATTGTAATGATCTTTTTTTTTGTTAAGTAAGATTGTAATGATCTTAACTTGACTATTTTATTATTAATGAATAATTTCTTATTAAAAAAAAGAGTAAGATATCGTAAGCATTAGAACGGACTGAATGGACAGGCACCTAGGAAACAGGGAAAATATTGACATGCATGAATTATGCGTATGCCTCTGGTACCTTATGACAAATCTTTTCACCTTTCAACTTTCAAGTCAAAATAATGTTTTTTTTTGGGAAAAAAAAGTTCGGGTGGGTTCGGCTCTGGTCATCACCACGGGTCAAAGCAGACCCTATGGACCATAGGCAGTGACGGACGCAAGTAGGCGCCACTGGGGTCATTTGACCCCAGTGTATATATGATATATTTTACTCAATTTAGATAATAAATGACCCCACAAAAAAAATTTAATGCCCCCACTAATAAATTCTCAAAATTTTGATCAAATAGATAAGAATCTGTTCCACACGTACAGAACAATCCTCGTTCTGCACTGGAGTAGTGGTGTTAACCATTCTTATTGTTTCTAGAAGATATTTAACAAGCAGCTTTAAATATTGTAAAGATTTAAAAATACTTTTTGTTTCTAATCTTTTAGAAGATATTTAACGAGTTGCTCTAAATAAAAAATAGTTAAGCTCTCAAGTCTCAATTCCTTCCTGCTTCGCGGGATATTTAACGAGTTGCTCTAAATAAAAAATAGTATTGTCTCTCACTCTCAAGCTCAATTCTTTCACTCATGGGATATTTATCAAGTTGCTCTCAAATAAAAAAAAATAGTCTTGTCTCTCAGCTCTCAAGTCTCAATTCCTTCCCGCTTTGCGGGATATTTAACAAGTTGCTCTCAACTTGGGGAGGGGGTGCGAACTTGATAAAATATTCCAAATTACATATAAAATTTACCATATCTAGTAGTATTTTTAAAATTTTCGGGCACCCCTAGAATCGTCCCTGACCCCACTGATCTCAAGTCATGGATTCGTCACTGACCATAGGTCGCTTACAAGGGTACTTACAGATCACCCACCAACACAACCCTCACGTCGACAGCGGGAATCGAAGACTTGACCTTTGTAAGGACGTGCCGAATCCTTACCAACTGAGCCAACTTGTGTTGGTCAAGTCAAAATAATGTCCATCCCAACTATTACTCCTATGCATCTATAATGAGACATTTTTTTCACAAAAAATAAAAAAATAAAAAAAAACTAATGTGTAGTAGTATCACCATATTTGCATGTGATGAAAAGCGTGAACTTGCCCTAAGAATTAATAAGCCCAAGTCTAGAGAAACGTTTGGCCCTTCGTTATGCTCATTAAAGGAACAAGACCACTTTTTATTGATCTAATTGAACTACACAAAATATGCCTACAAATATATTTTCCTTTTTGACTGATAGACCTGCAAATGTGAAGGTGGACAAACTGTATAATGGGCTCTAGTTTGAGTCCATTTCGACATGCCGCCCCTTTCACAAGTATGAACCAGTATAGAGTATCAAATATTGGAGAAGATCATTCAATATCAACATACCAAACGTGCTGCTAAAATAGGAAAAGAGAAAATTTGCAATTTAATGTTAAGTATTTGTTTAATTTTGAGAAAATACTTTATTTTATATCGATATCTGAATGTTATTCTCGAACTAATTTAATTGAAATACGAAGAATATTTGACCAATCTAAAATCAAATTCTGCAATAATTGTCCCTACTTGAACAGAATTGAGATATGAAACCCAAATACCACTGTTGGGATACGAAATATACTTCACTAGTAATTTTTTTTTATTTGGTCACGAAGTATTTTGGCGTCTCCGATTTTTAAAAGAGCATACCAAATTAATCCCCACTAGCATTCATTCGACCCACGAAAAGATCAAGTGCTAACCAAAATAACAACTTCATACATAAATAGAAATTTATCACTTGACATTTATTAAAGAGGGAAGCTGCCGAACCGGTCACCAATACCAACTTTGGTTACTCCACTAGTATTAGCTTGCAAAAAACTTGTATTTGTGTTTGGTTTGGACTGACTAGAAAATTCACGTTAACAGGACAAAGGCCCACCAATAGTAGCATAAAGTTCAAAAGAAAACCAAAAAACACCACCCAGACCCACTCTTTCTATGAACCCATTAACCAGCAGCTGCCCCCTTTTCTTCCCCAAAATCCACCTGGTCTATTCCTATTTCTTCAGAAAGAACTCCAAAGAGTGATGAACGATCTCTCCAATGCAAGCTTCAGCAGAGAACTTAGCTGCTTCTTCAATTGCAAACCCATTCCAAAAATAGCAGTAATTGTGCTCTTGATATTGTTCTTAATTGGTCTTGGGGTTTCCATTTTCGTCCTCATTGCTGTCCACAATGCCCTCTTTCTTGTTCTTCTTCTCTGTTTTACTGCTCTGGTCGCCGCATTTCTGCTCTGGAACTCCTTCCACCACTCAAGAAACGCCAATCTTCTATTCTACCTCCATTCTTTCCCCGATTCTGACCTCAGACTCGCCCGCCACGGACAGCTCGTTAAACTCACTGGGGTTTGTTTCTGTCCTTTTAATTCCTCTGCATTTTGCTTTGTTCCTTTTTTTTCTTCTTTACTATTGAAGGATAATTGAAAAGAAAACTAGAAGAAAATGAACAATTGGGACACTGGAAGTTGTCTTTTTTAAACCCATCTAAATATGTAGCTAAACTGGAAATTTCATATCTTTTAGCATTAGGTTTTGCTTGAGGAAATCAATTAGTACTTATTGTAAAGGAATTTGATTTGCCCGAACTCTATTAATGGATGTTTTCAGATCGTGTCCTGCGGAAATGTTTCTCTGGAATCTTCATATGAGAAGGTTAAGCAGTGCATTTATACATCGACATTGTTACGTGAATTTGGAGAACTTGGTTTAAAGCCTGCTGATGTTAAAGAATCATGCTTTCAATGGAGAATAGCATATTCAGAGGTAGTTTTTCTTGATTTCAATTTCTACCGCTTCATTGGAAATTATTTTGTGGTTGTACTCGTAACTTCTTGCATGAAGGTGTGCTGTATAGTAATGCATTCTCTTTATGCAGAGATTTTCAACTGACTTCTACATTACTGATAGAAAATCCAGCACGAGAGTTCTTGTGAATGCTGGCTCTAACTGTAAAGTCCTTCCCTTGGTGATCGAGAGTAGACTAATTGAGATTACCAGAAGATGCAGAGTTCTGTCTTCTCACTTTCAGAACTGGCTAAGGGAGAGAAACCTTTCAGTTGAAGCACGCCCATTGCGATTGGAAGAAGGGTAAACAACCCTCAACTGAAATTGTACTTCCTTCCACTTTCTGCCTTAAAATATACTACAAAGCATTCTGTAGAATCCACTTGCTTGGTATTGCAGATACATAAAGGCAGGCAGCGTTATAAGTGTGATTGGAATGTTGAGAAAAGAGAATGACGTCCTGATGATTGGGCAGCCGCAAGAATTCATTTCAACAGGTTGTATGTGGGAAAAGCTATTGCTTCCTTCAGATTATGATGGATTGATCATCGGCCCTCCCCAGGTGCCAGATGTAAAGACCACTGCATTGCAGAGGCTGGATTAAGAGGGGGGAGGAATGCATGCAACGGAAACAATTGGTTGAATCATCTAATGACTGCATTTCATCTTCTACTTGTTATTCTTCTGATTCTGATAGCTTTGTTCCATAAGATGGGCAATTTAACTTGCATATCATCCCTAGGAATATATAGGGAAATGATTGTTTGTTAAAGAAAATTGGATCAAAATTGTATAGAATCAAAGTAACTGTGGGAATCTGACATAGCACGATCCCTCGTATCTGGTTCTCTATGAGACCTTAGAGACTTGGACAATGAGGCAAGATCTTCCTGGTACTCCATATTTTGCAATTAGCACAATTTTTTAGCACACGAATGAGAAATATGAAGTGTCTAAATAGACCCTCGAATTTATCACGGGATACATAAAACACATTAACGACCAATAAAATTCAATGATCATTGGCCTATCTTTCAATTTGAGAGTCATATCTTATCTGCAACTTGTAACAATTTTAATTCAAACTCAAATTGTAACATCCAGAGTAAAATTTAACCAAAATACTGATAAAAGGCTCACTTCAAATTTCTAAACTGTAGCAGAAGAAAGCAGTTAAACTAAGACGAGCTACAAAATGCAACACAGCATGCATGAAACAGCACGTCTACTTGATCTTCTTCTTGGGCCTCAACTGCAAATCCAGTGACAGTTGTTAGTCAAGAGGGGATACAAACTTTAGTACCACATCGTGTAAGTAAATCAATCCAGAGAAGAAAGATGTGACATCTATGGTACCTGGTTGGTATGCCCACACTTCTTCTTCCTGCAGTTCACAGCACGAGGATGCAACCTTGCATAGCACCTTTGTGTAGATTATAAAGTTAGGACCCTTACTAAAACAAAAAGCTTTACAAAAACACAACAATACAGAAATTCTCCTCTTTAACAAGTAATAATACAAACAGAAAAGCATCCCCATAATGCTAGTCAAGTGAATTGTTATAAAATCAGCCTTCCTAACAAACTTAAGCAACTTTAATTAAAAGGTTTATAATATAAACACTATACGGGTTAGGGAGCGAAATAATTTTGAATCACAATTGTTAGAGAAGGTAAAAATTCCATGTAAAGTAACATGGAAGATCAAACATAGTCCATAGACAGGGTACAATAGATAAGAAAAGTGACGGAAGGTATTCTTTGTACATAAAATCCAATTGAAAAATGCTTTATTCTCCAAGAACATAATTTTGTTAAATGAAAGTGGAGAAATTCGGAGAAATTATTGACCAAAAAGCAAGATTTATGTTCTTAAAGTATCATACTCCTGAAAAAGTTCAAGCAAACGTCTGTTAAGTAGCATTATTACAATCACCCCAAATAACTTATGCTAGTCGAGTCAATTATAAGTAGAGAAAAGTAGCTATCACATTCATATTTCGCTAACAGATTAAAGGTAGAGGCATTCATTTACATGCATATAGAAAAACTTAGGCTAAAATCTGTTAGCACTATATGTGATCACTGAAAAATTGATGCACCAAATGCCCCAAAAAAATATATTTAATTAACTAGTCTACAAGTATAACTCGATGCTGCCTTTACAAGATAATCGAAATGGTCCAACCATATCATACAATAGAAGTTTATAGATAAATCCAAATAATCCAGCAGTCATGACATCCATATGATCAAAGAAGATAGAAACATGGAAATTTAATTTACAAAAATTAGAAAACGGGGAGTTGAAAAACTGACTTGCGGCAAATCATTTTGTCTTGATTGTACTTCCTGGCCAAAGCCATCAAAGATGGCTCGATAATTCCTCCACGCAGCCTCAGAACCAAATGAAGAGTCGACTCTACACACATTTCAAAAACACACAAAATTAAAAACAAATCCCCCAAAACCAGAAAACCATTCCGAACACACAATTAAAAATTAAAAAACCTTTCTGGATGTTGTAATCGGCCAAAGTACGACCATCCTCAAGCTGCTTTCCCGCGAAAATCAACCGCTGCTGGTCCGGTGGGATCCCTGAACCAAAAAAAAAAAAAAATAATAATAATAAATTATGCACAAAAATACTTTAACAAATTGATAGTTGAGAGAGCGGGAATGGAAATAACCTTCTTTGTCCTGAATTTTAGCCTTAACATTGTCGATGGTATCGGAGGATTCGACCTCAAGGGTTATGGTCTTTCCGGTGAGTGTTTTCACGAAGATCTGCATTTTCTACGGCCAATGCACACTTTCTCTCGCCGCCGCTCTGTTGATGAATCGGGACTGCTCTGCCGGTAAGGATTTTATATTAGGGTCTTAAGATATTAGTGGCCTGAAGTGATTGAATCAAGGCTTTTTAATGTATGGCATTTGCAGTACTGGAAAGGCCCAGTACGGGAGCTGTTTGGCTGGACCTCTATAAAGCCCATTACCCTTCAACGGCCCATCTCCTTGATAAGCCAGTTGATATGCACCTCCTAATTTCCAAAATAATAATAATAATAAAACACCTCCTAAAGAGTCAAGTGATCATGATTTAGCTGGTCACATTTGTAATCTTCCGAGCAGCTCGGTAGGTCGTTGGTGGAATATATATTGAGACAAAAAGAAAATCTACAATAGATACTAGTGCTAGTCGTTAGTTGTATATATATTTCTTGCTTTGTGGAAACTTCCTTGAAAATGAAGGGTGGAAAATATGAAGATGGATGACATACCATTTTCATAATGAGGGAAAAGATTACCTACCATGTTAACCTTAAATCTTGTTTTATTAATTAGTGCTCTCCACAAAAATCTACACTTCCTTGATTGTTTTCTGCCTAAAAATCATGAAAAAACTAGTTGGAAAATCAGCAAATAAACTAAATAATTGGTTCAGTAGTAAAGGCTGAAGTTTAATGACGTAAAGTTATAATTCGAATTTCAAGAGAAATTGCTCAAGCTGGAATTTGGTTCTGAAGCTGGAGCAACATATATTCCCTTTTGACCAATTAAATATCAACTTGGTGAAGCCACTAATAATTTTGCCAAAATAATCCATCCTCGAATCAACTTGGCAGAATCTGTGCATATAATAAAGTTCTTTGCCCATTTCTCGCCTTTCTTCTCTGTTCATGCAACTGCTAATTTCTTTCTTAATCAATAATTAGTGCTACCCGGAATCGGGTAGCCCAAGTGGTAAGGTTACCCGGCCACGGGATGGAGGTCCCGTGGTCGATTCCCGTATCTCCCCTTGTGGGGCAATAAATTCTCCTCTTGTGAGGCTAGATTCCCTCCCCGGCTTGGGGCATGCTACAATCTCCCTATTTAGGGTATTCTCCGCTCTTCCCCTTTGGGGGCAATCGCCTTCGGGTGTCAAAAAATAAAAAATAAAAAAAATCAATAATTAGTGCTATATCATTATTCGGTATATATGGTTCAGTATTTGGCACAAAATACCGGTCTATATATATATATACACACTCAGGGAAGAAATCAGAAATTTGGCGTTGGGGCGAAAACTGCAACAGTATGCCAAACTACATATAAAAACTGCAAAAACAAATATTGGGAGCGAATTTGATAAAATATTTCGAACTACACATAAAATTTACTATATCTAGTAGTATTTTTATAAATTTTGGGGGCGGCTGCCACCCCCGCCTCCCCTTGTCTTCGTCCCTGTATATATTGGTATTCGATTTAGCCAAATGGTGCAGGCCCCTAGCTCTATCCTCATCTCAAATTGAATATATCCACTTTTCTATGCGCATTAGATAGACAATTAAGTATTCAATTTGAGATAGAGAGTAGCATTTAAGATTTTTCAACCTCTTGGCTTCAAAAGCATTCAAATTACTTAATGATGGATTTCTAATAGAAGCTAAAGATTCGTATTCCATCCTTTAAGGTGGAGTATTACATAAGACTAGATTCTAGAGAGGCATAGTTAAAAGATGCAACATCGACTAGTTTTTTATTTGCTCTTATATGGTTTGTGCAATCATTCTTTCTTGAGGTATTTTTTTAGGGGTGAAAATTCTCCGTCCCCATCCAATCAGAATTTACTATATAAGCATTTTTTCCAATTATATATACACGGGGTAAATTGTGATTGGTTGAGGATAGGGATGAGGACAGGAACGGGGACAGAGGATATTTTGCCCCTTTTGAGGGATTAAGTTAGGTAAAAGTCTGTTTTTAACATGGTATAATGATTAAGTTAGTGGGCAAATAAAAAATTAGTAGGTCAATAAAATAATTAATTTAGACATTTGTCTATATTTTATTAGCTATATGGGTACTTGTGTATACTCTATAACTAACTAAACTACCTATAATAAAACTTCTCATTTTTAACATGGTTTAATCATATCCACCTACTTCGATGTTGGACCCACTATTATTTTGCACGGGGCAAGTGTCCAACCCTGGCTATGAGAATATCTTAAAAGATCCTACATCGAATAAATTTATGTGCATATTTGCTCCTTATATTACTTGGGTAATCCTCTCATCTTGAAGTATCTTTTGAGGTTGACTGAATTTCATTTTTAACAGTAATATACTCAATCCCATTTATCACAGTAATATGTGCAGGGAGTATTTTTTATGATAATGCCAAGAGAACATTGTATACATAATAATGAGTCAAATAAAGGCCTGCCAACTTGGGCATGGATCCCCTCAGAAAAGTGATTGCAAAGAAAGCAAGAGAATATATAGAACCTTTGAAGACATGTACATGTTCTTCAACGCAATCATCATTCCTTCTAAGATCCATACTTTGAAAATAGTTAAGAATCTTCAACACTTTAGACCCACCACCACCGTCGATCCGAAAAAAAATCCTCATAGATTATATGGCATCGAATCCAATCATAATCTTTTCTAAAAAAATAATTTTATATAGTAACATATATTATAGTTCGACATTCAAACTTTGTAATTCTAAGTCTGCCCTTGATCGCATCATTGCAATATATACTTTCTAGTGATGTTTGTATATGTAGACATCATCAATAAGATGAGGAGCAAAAGAAGATACATTGTACCTCATCCTTTGTTTCGTGGCTCAAATGTCCGACCCATTCATTATCTTCTCATTGTACTATTTCATTCTCTCTTTAGATTGCATGCATATTGAGACCATGCATCTAATAGACTATAGATTATTTCGGTCTTACATTATAAGTTTCCCTTAATGCTCGGGGGGGAGGTCCCTGTCTCTCATCTTTATAAGATTCTCACTTGTGTGCACAACATTCCAATTGAAGGGGAAAATAACCGGCTAAGTCTTTACACAATACAAAAATATACATTTCCGGCCCTACTATTAGGAGTAGGCCTATTATTTCTGCAAGTAGAGAGTCAGTAGTGTGTTTTTATATTAGAGTTTTGTCACACTCATACTTACCTCACTCTAAGACAACTGCGTTTATATTTGAGTGCCTTAAAAGAAAGTACATCTATTTGATAATGGGGCGAGTTTTTTTTTAGCAGCAAAATTATAAACATGTCCATATAACGCATACAAAAATGTAAAATTGACTTGACGACTAAAGAGATATACGAGAACTTAGTTCCGCCATTTTGTGTTCTTTGGCCATTCATGCATGCTAAGGTGGATTGCCAATCAACGTGACCACATTGCCACGTCCCAAAAAACGACTGCTCACTCACCTAACAAACAAAGGGTGTAACAGTACATTCATGCACACACAACAATGCCCTGTCATTCTTTGTTCTTCCCCCCAAGGGACGTGTGTGTGTGTTCATAAGCTTCGGTAAAGGAGTAATAAGAGTTGTCAACTTCTTACTTAATATTTGGCCATACCCAAATCGCTAAGATACGGATGAGATAGTTGATATTAAAATAGTTATTTCACTTTATTTTTTACGAAAAATAAAATTATATTTCTTACTTTTTTTTTAATTTCAGCTATCGAATCATTATATACATGTGAAGAGGAAAAGCTCCTCCAAACTGCACCCAATTTTTCTCCACCCGGCAGACCACGGGTTGGTTCTGTGGTTAGGGTTTGGGCCGCACCTCCTCTCCCCTTCCCCTTTCCTGCAAAGTAATCACGACAGTAGAAGGGAGACTAAAGACAGTGTATTTGAGTGAGTGAGAGCATGGGAATCAGGTGCAACCTACCCCAAATTATCCGACAATGTCACACCAGAATACTCGCACGTGCCCCGTCTTAAAATTAGTGGCGGAACTACATGGCTGCTAAGGGGTCTTGGCCCTTATTTATTTTTTTAAACCGAAGATTTTTTATAGTTTTTTTATTTACTTATTCTTTATATTTTGTCTATAATTTTACTTTTATTCCGTCAATTTTTTTTATAGTAACATATAGTGCAATTTGGCCCCTAATTTACATTCCTAATTCTGCCATATCCCAAAACTCTCCTCTCCTGTTTACAAGTACTACTCTTGCTCTCTCATAACACTGCCTCTATCTTGATTTTCGTACTGCTCTAAAATATCTGTTTCGCTTACGTTAGGCGCTGTCCATCTCAAGTGAATTTATGCTCGTTGTCGTTTCTTCCTGCTGAGAGTTGTGAGTTGTCTTGTGTGAGCATGCCCATGCCACCCACTTTACAATGCAACAGGGTCGATCCAACAATTTTTAATTGGGGTGCAAGTTTGTAAATTTGTGGACAATTGTTTAGAAAAAAATTGCTAAGGGGAAAAACGTAGTAATTCAATTATAAATTGAACTCTTTTCTCTTTAGACTCCAAGTTATTTTTAAATGGGATGGTCTAATTTTTTCCGCTACTAGTAACAACATCTTAGAGGCCCACCCCTTGATCCGCTGCTGGACTACAACTAGCACTAATTGGCAGATAATTATAGATAAAATTGTTTCATTATGTTCGAATTTATCTCTCTCGTATAATACTCTTTGATGAAATGAACTTTTAATATTTCTATAGTAACTCATAGACATGGCATAGACATGCACAACAACAAGAAGATCAAGATATCCTACAAGTAAACCATAAAGATACACTAGTTGGTCTTGAAAGAAAAAGACCCCATGAAACTACACCATAGCAGTCAATTAGTTAAAACCAGTGCAATAGCGACATTGATAGGAAGAAAGGTGGAAAATACGTTTACTTGATAAGTTGGTTTTGTTGGCATACTTACAAATTGTTCAATCATTCAAGTAATAAAAATTTCCATACATACAGGATGATATGCATCACAAACCTTTTTTTTATTCCTAAATATCCTTGAGCACTTAATAATCTAACCAGAGATATTAAACAAGTGGAACTCGTGTATTATATTATGATTCGGTAATATAGACAACATATGACCAACACTGTATGAGCTCATTAATCTTGACCCCCAAAATAAACTATACACCTCTGGTCCCCTTAAATCGATCAATTGGTCATGATTTTACATCCTCATTTATAATGTGTTGATTTGACATTCATATGTAAAGACGGTTGAGTAAACGTTACGAGTAAATGTGTGCAACTTATGATCAATGAACCGATTTACTCTCTCGTACCCGATTTATAATATCTGTCGATCATACATGTATACACCTCGGGACCCTCCAAGCCATGGGCGAAGACAGGGGGCAAGATTTTTAAAAATACTACTATTTATCGAAATTTTATATGTATTTTAGAAAATTTTATCAGTTTTGCCCCACAAGAATTTTTTTTTTCCTTTTTTATTGTCCCCCAAAAATTTATCAGTTTTGCCCCCCAAACACCAAATTCCTGACTTCGTCCTTGCTCCAAGCTGTAAAAATACCTCCACCATCCAATGCAATTAATCAAGGTTTTAATTATAATTAATTAGTCAATTAATGATGATACGACACAATGTGGAAGAGATTAGGAAATCACGCAATCTATTGCTAATGGATCGTGATTCCCACGCCCCCACGGGTCTCTGGAGTTTATTCCGTCTTGCACTCGTGGCGGCTCTCCTTGCAAAGTTTCCACTGAATTTCCTGCCCTCGTCGCTTTCATTCACCATCTACATGTACGATTCCATTGCGGTGTTGTAATACACTTTTATCGGTAGATGGTAACGTAACCTTTTCAATTCATTTTTCATATAGTTAAGAACTAAGTATATATTTATTTTAAATGATTATTTATTTATGTAAAATATTCAACTGTAAATTCGACAATTAATAAACATTAATATGTTTTAAAAATATATATCGATACCCTAATTGTTTTGCAATTTGTAGCTATGGTATCTTTACAGATCGGAGTTGGGACTACAATCCCCATACTATCACGATATAAAAAATATTTTTTTCTTTCTCTATTGTTATTCTTCAATTATGAATTATGTATAGTGAAATTCATATACAACACAGGACATAGATCCCTCTATAACTAATCTTGTAATCTTTTTATGTAGTAGTTAATTATATCTAGTTTCTTTCTAGAAAAGAATATAATTTAGGAGTAGCTATATTTAGGAGCAATTCTTTTGGTACCGCTATAGTGTCGAACACCAATAATTCATTACATATTGAACTTTTTTTTGCCGTTGAATAAAAAAATCAGTTTAAATTTTGTGGATCGAACAAGTGTTGTGTTTTTTTAACACGTGGCGTAAAACATGTATTAATCAAGAGAAAAAATATATATTTTATATAAAATGTAACCCCTGTCAAAAAAATGTTTAATATATATATTGATTTTTTTTTTTTACACAATAGAATTTCTTCTTGATTTCGGTAAGGTCCCACTCACCAAAGGAAAGGAGTGTACCATATTAGATTCACTTGCTCCCACACTACTATATAAACCAAATGAGCTAATACTCAATTCATCCAAGGTCCAAACCAGAGATATTCACCATCTTTGTAATCTAATCTCTCTAGCAGTACCAAGTATGAGAACAGACATAGAAAGCCTCTGGGTTTTTGGTCTAGCTTCAAAATGCAAATCTTTCACTTCCTTAAACACCATACTTTTCTCCTTCCTTCTCCTTCTCGTTTATCTGATCATCAACCTAATTTACTGGCTCCATCCAGGTGGTCCAGCCTGGGGTAAACACCGATGGAGCATAATTAATGCTACTTTCCATGAGGTCATGTCTAGGCCTATCCCAGGCCCAAAAGGCCTTCCCATAATAGGAAGCATGAACCTCATGGCCGGTCTGGCTCACCACAAAATTGGGGCCATGGCCATAGCTTGCCGAGCCAAGCGTCTCATGGCCTTTAGCCTGGGTGAAACCAGAGCCGTGGTGACTTGCAATCCAGAAGTAGCCAGAGAAATCTTGAACAGTTCAGACTTTGCTGATCGTCCGGTCAAGGAATCGGCCTACAGCCTCATGTTCAACCGGGCCATTGGATTCGCTCCCTATGGAGTGTATTGGAGAACCCTGCGAAAAATCGCAGCCACACACCTTTTTAGTCCTAAGCAAATCAAAGCCTCGGAGACTCAAAGGTCCGAAATTGCTAATCAGATGGTGGACATATTCCGAGCCCGCTCAAGCCATAATATTCGAGTCAGGGATGCTCTGAAGCTGGCATCTCTTTGTAACATGATGTGCTCCGTGTTTGGAAAAAAGTACGGACTCGGTTGCTATAACAACGAGACCGATGAGCTAAGGATGCTTGTAGAAGAAGGTTACGACTTATTGGGTGTAGTGAACTGGTCCGATCACCTTTCTTGGTTGACTGATTTTGACCTGCAAAAAGTTCGTTTCAGGTGCTCCCACCTCGTACCTAAAGTTAACTGCTTTGTGAGCCGAATAATCAACGAACATAAGTCTCAAGGGGCCCAACTTCATCCTGATTTCGTTGACGTTTTGCTCAATTTGCAAGGAACCGATAAATTATCTGATTCTGATATGATCGCAGTATTATGGGTAAGCAAAGTTAAATACATAATTATATCATTTTCCCTACAATATTATGTTCTTTGGAGTTTTATGTATTGAAAAGAAGCTCAATTTGTTAAATGCACATTAAATTAATTTGTTATCACTTTTATATTCCACTATAGTCAAATCTCTATAATCAATCCAACTTAAAAGAAAGCTAATGTCGTCATTTGTATTTTTTTTTTTTAAGTAGAGGGAACATATATATATATATATATATATATATATATATATATATATATATATACCATTGGAATATGTCTTCCAATAATATTTTTAAAAAAAATATAACATGGTATGAAAGACAGTAGTATACTTTTATATTATCATATTTTGTTTAGCATTTTAATACTGTTCAGACATGATTTGTTATAGGAAATGATATTCCGAGGTACAGATACGGTGGCGGCTCTAATAGAGTGGATATTGGCGAGGATGGTGTTACATCCGGATGTCCAATCAAAGATACAAAATGAGTTGGATAACGTCGTAGGAATGTCACGTGCAGTTACAGAGTCGGATTTGTCGGAGATGACTTATTTACCAGCGGTGGTTAAAGAAGTACTAAGATTGCATCCACCTGGCCCGCTTCTCTCTTGGGCCCGAATGTCAATTATAGACACAACGGTTGATGGGCATCACGTGCCAAGTGGGACTACCGCAATGGTTAATATGTGGGCTATCACAAGAGACCCCGAGTTTTGGGAGGACCCGTTGTCTTTTAAGCCCGAAAGATTCATTAGTCGGGATGAGAAAAGTGAGAACTCCTTCTCAGTTTTAGGCTCTGACCTAAGGCTTGCACCATTTGGGTCTGGGAGGCGGACCTGCCCTGGGAAGACCTTGGGGTTGACCACAGTCACTTTTTGGGTTGCTTCACTCTTGCACGAGTTCGAATTCCTCAGGACAAGTGAGGAAAAGGTGGACCTGTCGGAGGTTCTAAAGCTCTCTTGCGAAATGGCTAACCCGTTGGTGGCCATGCTATGTCCTAGGCGCGGTGGATCTGATGAATAGAAAAAAATGAACTGTTAGCTGTTTTTTTACCTATATGTCTAATATTTTAACTTTTCTGTATTTGATTGTGATACTTTTTGGATCAGTCTTTCTATTTTCGTACTTGTTTATTATACATAGATTGTGAAAGTAAAATCCACATCAAAATTACTGTGAAAAGTCCCATGTTGTTCTTTGTAATTGTATAATGCTGTAAAAAATGTCAACTAATCTTATAATTAGGATTGATTAAGACAAAAATACTTTTGTTGTATGATTTTTGACACTTACTACGCGTAACCCATGAACGAGGTATTTACATCATTTGGTGGGATAAAAGAACGAAAACCTTGAGATGATGCGGTAGTAATCTTTGAGGAGTAGGTAAAATTACAATAAAGTAGAAATATCCATATTGTAAGCAAAAAGGATGCCCCTCCTTTGCAGCCAAGTCCAAACAAATCATCCTTGTAAGCAATAAAATGATTATTAGCTCTACTTATAATTAGGGGTGTCAATCGAGTTATATGAATTGAGCTTGGCGTAACTCACGCTCAACTTAGGCTCACTTAGGCTCAACTTGAATCGAGTTATATATATATATATATATATATATATATATATATATATATATATATATATATATATATATATATATATATATATATATATATATATATACTTATTCTAGGGTGCAAGCTTTAACTTGGATCGAACGAGGGTCAAGCTCACGCTGCACTCACATAAAATTCAAGCTTGAATATTAAGCTCACGCTCGGCTCAACTTGGATTGGGGTTTGGTTTGGGTTTGAGTTTGGGTTTTGGTGGGCGAAGCTAAAAAATTGGCGGGAGAAATTTAAATTCAAATTTTTTTTCTTCAAATAATCGTCTAATTCCAAATTTTGGCCTAAAAAATTTGGAATTTGAACATCTCCCGCCAATTTTAGAGGCCAAAATTTGGAATTGAACGATTATTTGAAAAAAAATTTGAATTTAAATTGCTTCCGCAAATTTTTTAGCTTCTCCCGTCAAAACTCAATTCCAAACCCAAAATCCAATCCAAGTGAAGCCTTAAACTCACGCTCACATATTTTTGAGTTATGTGGGTCGGTTAAGTTGGTCCCATGAAAAGGGCTTTGGCTTTAATAAGTTATACTAATATAAATAATAACAAGATTAATTTTCATTTGTCCCTAGCTTTTGGGATGTACAGTGGGATTGATAGACATACTAATATTTAAGGATGTAGTAACAAAGACACAATAAAAATTATTTGACAATCAAACATTAATCACAAAAAATTGAAATCGACTACACAAAATAAAAAAAATAAAATAAAAAAATTATATAAAGTCATCTACATCAATCAAAATAAAGTAAGTTAGATGATTATTATTGAATGTATATGTAAGCAGAGTTAAGGTGAATGTATAAGAATAAGGTGAAGTTGATAAAATGGTCAAAGTAGTTGGCGATGACATTGAATGTATATGTAAGCAGAGTTAATTAATTTGCCATTGGTTTTTTGTTTTTTGAAGTCCGGATGGGCAGTTGCCCCATAAGGAGAGAGAAGCGCCTCACAAAAGGAGAAGATAGTTGTAGAAAGGGAGACAATTAAAGCTTGCTCCATTGCATGTGAAGGGTATCGAATTCACGACATCATGATCTGGGGACCTTTTGATTAATTTGCCATTGGTTACGCGTGCATTGTTCGATTATGAAATATGGTTTTATATAAAATCCAATAGGAGCTTCTCCCCTCTCCTTCATTTCTCTCTATGTATTCCGTCCAATATACTACCTCCATTCCTAAATATAAAACTTTCATTACATGTTGTGAAAATTGAGAAAACGAAAATAAAGACGTTTTTGTAATCAAAGTATTAATATTACTCTCTTAATAAAATTGGTGGTATACAAGTAATATTTAAGAGAGTAATATTGATATTTCACTACAAGAAAACAATGTAACAGGGACGGACATTTTCGTCGCTAAACTCAATTTAGCGACCGACTACCGTGGTCGTGTATTTTTTGTCGTTAAGCAAATTAACGACCGAATACCGACGAAATGTATAGCGACCGCTAATTAGGTCGCCATATACCGACGGATTACCGACTGACCATTCAACATTGTTGACTTTTAACTTTAACTTATTAACGACCGAATACCGACGGACACGCTAGCGACTGAATATTTCGTCGCTATATACCGACCGAATACCGACCGCACGGTCAATATTGTTGACTTTGACTTTGACTGGATAACGACCGAATACCGACGGCTTATGTAGCTACCGAATATTGGGTCGCAATATAGCGACAGAATACCGACCGACCAGTCAACAATGTTGACTTTGACTTTGACTTCTTAACGACCGATTGGCGACAGACATTTTAGAGACCAATTTTTTGGTCGCCATATAGCGACGGAATACCGACTAAATGGTTAACATTTGTTGACGTTTGATAAGCACTTGTTAGCGACGGCTAATATAACACCCAATAATTCGGTCACTATTCCGTTGCTAAATTATTTTTTATTTAAAAAAATAAATCTGAAATTTAATTAAATCTCTATTATAAAAAATTGCAATATGCACAGAAATACGAACCAAAAACAGTATTAATAAGATACCAAATAGAAAAAATAATCAATAAAACCCAAAAATAACATTACATAACCAATTATCTTACTAAAAAACACAAGTTTACACTTCTCATTTACTTTACAACACTCACAATTAAAGGGTGCACTTCTCATTACATTACAACACTCACAATTAAAGGGTGCACTTCTCATTACATTACAACACTCACAATCAAAGTTCACACTTTGAATTATCAAAACTCACAATTAAAGTGTGCACTTCTTATTTACATTACAACACTCACAATCAAAGTTTACACTTCTCATAAACTCCTTGATGTCATTTATATGTATATCCTTGGAAATACATGAGTTGCAATCTGAAAATTCAAGAATCAAATTATTTTATGGCAATAAAATCACCACTTTGAATTATGTTAAAAAGTTATACAATACGACAATTAATTTATGGTAATAAAGTACTAAAAAATAAACCAACAAATATTACTCACCTTCAATATGTGGAATTCCAAAAAGCGAGAAGAGATTAATCATTCTAAATCATCCTACGACATAAATTCATCTTCTTCTTCGTCATCATTCGACATAATTTCATCATCATCATCTTCATTAACACGGCCCGTACCGGCCACTAGTACAACTTCTATTTCCCCTGGCTGGTGTGCAAGTTGACCAACTTCAATAACAGTTGAATCAATGTGACTGGTCTCCTCCTCGCGTACTTCCTCCTGATACGGTACCGAACACCAGGAACGTCAACTAGACGTGGTTTTGAACGACAAACAGCCAACCAATCATCCCTAGATGTTCTCTTACTACCTTGATAAGGTGTGTAGTAGACTTGTTGTCATTGGGAAGCAAATACAAATGGATCGTAACCCTGGTACGTTCTTTTCCTATGGATTTCTACAAGTTTATATTGATGATGCACCATCAAACCTCTATTTGGAGTTGAATCAAACCAGTCGCATTTGAAAAGTATTATTTTTTGGACAGGTACTGCAGCAAGTTCAACCTCAATGACTTGCTTCAACTCTCCGTAGTAATAGCCTTTAACCCAGACCCCGCTGTTTGTCGTTCCTTTTCCATCGATGTGGGCTTTTGTATGAAATCTATAATCGTTAACAAAGTAACTGGTGTATGACATCACTATCCTTGTCGGGCCCCATGACAGATTTTTCAACTACCTTTCGGAATGTTCCGGAAGGCTATGTATCTGTTGAGAACATCAAAAGTTAAATTAGTTTAGGCATTCTTAAGACAAAAATATTTCTAAATAATACCAACTAACATGAGTTTCAAACCATTTGGAAAAATCATTATAAACCCAGCTTTGAAGTTCTTTTTCCTTTGTACAGTGGGTTATCAACAGCCTTCAACATGTCATAGAACATTTATGCCTCTGGATTGGGAGGTTCTTCCACGTCCCTATTTTCATATTATGAGAGGTTTCATGAAGAACCATATCTCGATAATTGTTGTGTGTCATATGCCTTCTAGAATTATCCATATTATGAGAGTTTTCATGAATAAACGGAATTTGAGGCATTGGAAAGAATGCCTCACCGTAACATGTCCAATTAAAATAGTTAGACACAAATCCGTTCATAACAAGATGATACTTGACCAGATCAGGCATATGAAAATTCTTATTTTTACAAACCCCACAAGGACACCTAATCCCATCATTTTGTACATTAGCAAACATATTAATAGCGAAATTCACAAATCGTTTCACTCCCGCTATAAATTCTGGACTATGACGAGGTCCACCATTAGATGTCGAATCCATATACATCCAACTACGGTCCTCCATTATAAACACAATATCTGCATATATCAAGTCTTCATAAGCAAATGCATAATAACTTTGAACCTTATGTTTGATGATTTTGAACTTTTTTATGTACTACTCCCTCCGTCCCAAATTATTTGTCCACTTTCTAATTAAAGTGTTCATTAATGATGATTTTTCCAATCCTACCCTTTACATTAAATATTGGAGAGAGAAAAATAAAGAGAGAAAAGGAGGTGAATTAAATTGGGAGTAACATTAAATAAGGTTATGTTTGACATTTTATCATATTTCACTCTAGAATTTGATGAAACCTTAATCCCCGTGCAAAATACAAAGTAGACAGATAATTTGGGACGGAGGGAGTATGTTATTAATGGCATCTTATCTGAATTTTTGTAATGTTCGATTATCAAATGTTTACTGATTGGAAACTAAAACCGGGGAGATAATACAAAGAAGCAAAAACCGGGCAAAAACAAAAGAGGGAAAAACAAAGAAGATCATTCAAAGGCTTCCGAACATGCTATCACAATGAAATTAACAATGAAAGTTTACAATGAAAGTTTATAATTAAATTTTACAATGAAATTTACAATAAAATTTTACAATGATAAAGAATAAGTAAAGTATAATTTTATGCAACCTCAACATACATTATTCTCAACTAATTTTATGACATCAAAGAAACCTTGGTCCATCATAAATCAAGTTTATTCTAAGCATATTTTCATAATCATTTATGGATATAAACAAATTGAATCCTTAATTTCGAAAAAAATAAAATAAGAAATGGATAGGAAAATAAACCTAGCTGCTATAGTTCACAGTGGTGGCGGAGCACCTAATTTAGAGCGGTGGTGGAGTACCGGCGGAGGTGGAGGTCGAGGTCGGAGTGCCGGCGGAGGTGGAAGTCGAGGCGGGAGAATTTCATAGGGGAGAAAAGGGTTTCGCGGGTGGGGGTGTTTATGATTTGTGTTCTTTTACAAAAATTAAAAAACAGAACGACGTCGTTTACATTAAAATCTAGTGACCGCTTATCGACCGCGTTGACTATTCAGTCGGTATTTGGTCGCCATATACACAAGTACACGACATCGTTTGGTGGTATTAAACACTTGTGTTATTTTGTATTAAACAGATGGAGACCGAATACCGAATGCCTTGATGAATTCGGCCGCTCCCTAATAAATCAGCGACCGAAATCATCAGGTCGGTCGGTATTCGGTCGCTATAAAGAGACTTTCTTTTAAAAAAAATAGTGGAGTTCTTTTTAAATGGATATATAGAAACATTTTAGTAATTATTTGTTCAAAATGAGAATACGAACTAATATTAATATTTTAGTAATTATTTTTTTATTAATTAATAAACATTTATTCAAATTTTGTCTAATGATTCACGTAAATGTATACACTGAATTGTTCTTGTTTGAGTCTTTTTAGGTATTTTGTGAATAACTATAAATTATGGATTATGACTATTCATGTTAATGTGTGTGTGTATATATACACACCTAAGATAGTTCTATCTTTTAAAAAGAACCCCAAATTTTTTTTAAAGGAAGTCTCCTGACTGCTTTGATGAATTCGGTCGTTATTCGGTTGCTCCCTAATAAATCAGACCGAAATCATCATGTCGGTCGGTATTCGGTCGCTACAAGGAGAATTTCTTTTTAAAAAATAGCGAAGTGCTTTTTAAATGGATATATAGAATCATTTTAGTAATTATTTGTTCAAAATGAGAATACGAACTAATAATAATATTTTAGTAATTATTTGTTTATTAATTAATAAACATTTATTCAAATTTTAACGAATGATTCACGTAAATGTGTACACTTAATTGTTCTATCTCTTAAAAAGAACCCCGCTATTTTTTTAAAAACGGTCATGCTAAACGATTAGCAACCAATTGGCGACTGATATGAAGAAGTCAGTCTCTATGCGGCCGCCACCGAGTAAACCAGCGACCGAAATTGGTAAAACGACGTCGTTGTACTATTCGGTCGCTAAACTCTAACCCTATACCCTAAGAAAGGTCGCTAGTCCGTCACTATTCGGTCGTTAAAAATCCAGTATTTCAGAAACAGAATGCTTAAAACTCAGTATACACCCTACCACAATTCAACAGAAAACAGGCTCAAATAAATTCAATACCAGCAGAAAAGTTAACTAGTTCACCATTATACAAATAACACAAGTAGTACACCACATACAATAATGATAACGCAAAAACAAACATACAATAGTGATAACACAAAAACTAATATACAATAGCGATAACGCAAAAAAAAACATACAATAGTTCAATATTATACCAAATGAACATAACAAAAGTTGAATAATATACAAAATAAACTACAATATCTATTGACTGCCCAATACGTCATCTACAGCTAAGGGATCATCGTCATAGTCTGAATCTAACTCATCGTTATCTAAATTGCTCAATCTTGCTTCTAGCTCCAAGGGACTTAATATAGTGTCCCTATTTGAAAACATATCAAATAAGGTACTAGCTAATGCCTTATTTCTCTTCTTTTCCCTCCGCGCATATTATCTTTCTTTATCTTCAAATTTCTTATTCCAATTTTTTTATTTCTATCATTTTTCGTTTAATTTCTAAATGAGAGACTGACTGGCTACCTCCCATCATTGCCTTAACCACATCGGAGAAGGAACCGAGTCCTTTTTTAGCCCGCCCACTGCCTCAGCAGATAACGCAATTTGAGTCGGCAAATCAGGAGGAGGCTGGCCTGTTTGAGTAGCTTGGGTTGCGGCGTCGTTATAAACAGAATGGAACACCTCCCTGTCAAATAAATTATAAGGTTGCAGATAAATGCAAGTAAATAACTAATCTAAAAAAAGGGGAACCAATATTGAAATACTTACAGATAAGTGTCTAGAATCGTCATCAACATATTCCCCTTTCTTCGGGCCGGCATGGTGTTGATGCGTCCAATCGTAGCTTTCCGGGAATGGGATTGAACGTCCGGCCTCATTTTCCTGTTTACAAAATTCATTAAAACATTAAATACGTAAATAAAACACATAAAATTTTAATGAATTTGAAAAATAATACAATTACCAATCTCTCGTGATGCTCAATGTGGCTAAAGGAACCGCCCGTATGCTTCATTGGTTCTTTGTTGCCCCTCCCCTCCTTCCGGTTTATTGATGCATGTTTAGACTTTTTCCTCGTGTCAGAAACCCATTTGGGCTACTTCTCCTTTTTCCTCGTGTCACTCATGATACCGCTGAGTCTCCTCTTCAGTATCGTGTGCCAACCTCTCTTGACGCCCTCATCATGCTCAGGAGCCCATCGATACATTTTCTATTTTTTGAAATAATGTTAGATATTAAAAATTGATAGACTTGTAAATTCAAACTTATTTGCTAATTCATTAAAGTTTCAAATACATTTACCGTAAACTCTTCCCACCACATATTTTCTTCTTCCATGAGAACATCATTTAGGGTGATATATGCTCCCTTGAAACGCCCTTGGAATATACCGGTAATGGCGGCGACACAGCTAGAACTCAATCTAAAACTATAATAGCTGCGACAAAATTTAATTAGAGATTATAATGATTATAATTAACTTGATTTATAAAGGAGATAAGTTTGAAATTAACTTACGTGGCATGAGTAGGCTGCAGGAGAATTCGAGTATCTAGTGCAATCGGTGCTCTACCAGTACTGGTATAAGTCGCCGTTTGGGACAGTAGACTGATGAGTCGCTGAGCCTCCTACCGGCGCAGACTCAGTGGGCGGTGCTGTACGCAGACGTATCCCTAGATACATGTACATCGGCAGACTGTAATGGAGGTGTCATACCGGTCACAGGGGCAGATGGAGGTGTCGACTGCAAATCAGATGATGATCCTGGATGGGAGGTAGGGGGCAGTAGACTCTGGTGCCTGACTAAATGGTAAGGACAATCGAATAGCTTTCTTTGGTGGTATCTCTGAAATTTCATAATAATATAGATTATTAGCATCTCAAATACAGTTTTAAAGGTGCAAGTGAGTAAAGATTGCACAACAACAAGAAGAAGAAATAATTTTTCAGTTTCTCAAAAGGTACTTCCTTTCCTCTCTTTTGTTAAAATCTTCTTCATTTAGACACTTTTTTGTCTTCATTTTTCTCTAACAGAAAGCTTACTGTTTGTTACTCTTATGATTTACATGGATGTCTCAAAATTTAAGGTTGTTTTATAGGTTTATAGTTCAGCAATGGATTTTTGTGTGTGGATGAAATGAGGTGAAATCTGTACATGAAATTGTTATTTTCTACTTGATATATGGTAGTATGATACAAGCAACAAGACTTTTGAACAAGCAATACATTCTACACATAAAACCCTACTCTAGAATAAACCAAGATTTGCCATCCTCCTACCCAGGTCTAGCTCTAACAACCCTAAAATCAGCAATATGTTGCTATATAACCTGACTCATATAAAATCAGCTCTAACAATCCAAAATCAACTAAAAAATAAACCAAGAATTGTCAATGAATTAACAATAAATTTTACAATAAAATCACTGAATTAACAATATATTTCATAATAAAATCAATTAATGAAGAAACGGAAACAGAAATTTTACCTTTGAATATTTTGTATTTTAAATGGTCGTAAAATCAGGGGTGAGGAGGGCGGCGTTCAACGGCCTCAATTGGGGTGGTTTGTGACAGTGAGTACTCGACGACGGTGTCCGGCCGGAGTTCACAATTTGGAGGTGCCGGAGTGGGTGGCATCTGAAAAGAAATTCAGAGGTGGCGCTTGGTCTTGTGGGGGAAGGATGAGATTTAGGGTTTATAAGGTGGCGTTATGTATTGTGGAGGTGCCGAAGTGCTGGAGTTGGTGGCGTCTGAATGAGATGGCCGGAGGATTTTTTCGACCGGGGGGGAGGGAATTTGCAGAGGTGGGCAGAGTAATTTTGATTTTTTTGCCAAAGTGTGGTTGATTTGGGAAATGTTAGTTTGGAGAGAGATAACTGAAACGACGCCGTTTTATTGATTCGGTCGCTATTCCGTCGCTCAAGAGAACACGTGACGTCGTTAAGTATTCTATCAGTATTCCGTCGTTGGGTTCCGTCGCTATTCGGTCGTTGTATATTCCGTCGGTACACGGTCTTTAACTTCCGTAGGTATTCGGTCCTTAAAGTACACAAAACGACGTCGTTTTGTGTTCTTCATTTATTACTATATAAATATACACCGTTATGTATTCCGTCGGGATGCGGTCTTTAACTTCCATCGGTATTCGATCGTTATATAGTCTGTCGGTATTCGGTCGTTATTGTCCTTTGGTATTTGGTCGTTAAGGGTGAACAAAATGACGTCGTTTCAATTTGGTCAACAAGACCGATATAGCCGACGGAGTGGCGACGGAATAACGACCGTTAGGTTTTCGGTTTCCAATCGGTCAGTATTCTGTCGTTAATTTTGTGACCTAAATTTCGATCGCTATTTAACTGTTTTATTGTAGTGTTTTAATTACAAAAATATTTAATTTTTGCTTCCTTAATTTTCGCAACATGCAATGAAAGTCTTATATTTAGGAATGGAGGAGTACTTGATATTCTCAATTGGTAATAAAGGTTTAATATAACATACATTTCATAATATAAGTTGTTTATGATATGTAGTGAAAATTAGGGAACTAAAAAATAATGTACTTTGTTAGTTAAAATATCAATATTATTAATTCTATTTAAGAGAGTAATATTGATATTTTGACTAACAAAGTAAATTATTTTTTGTTTTATTAATTTTCACTATATGTTCTAAACAACGTATATAATGAAATGGATGGAATAATTAATATGAATAACTTTATTTTCAGTTCACAATTATTCATAAAAAAAAAGGATAAAAAGGAAGAATCATAGCCGTTGTCTTCGTGGCATGAAAGAGACTCCCTAACTGTCCTCATGACCATCTCCTTTGGGAACTTTTCCTGTTTTAGTATTCTGGACTCTGATGATGGCGACCCCAAAAGAAAGAAATGTTCAAATTATAGTTAAAAACAACAGCAAAAAATGGCATTGTTTGGATCAAGAACATTTTGGTTCGTCTTTCTCATTCCGATGGCTACCCGTGTGTATAAATTGTTCTCTCGTAGCAAGAAATTAGATTTTGGAAGTTTTCCAAACTAGTTGATAATTTTTTTTTAACCTCACAGGGGAGGCGGCCCCACAAAGGAGTTTAAGAAGGGCAGAATTTATTAAACCTCACGTTGGAAGCGGGTATCGAACCCTCGACCTCACGATCGTGGGCAATGCCAAGCCCAACTGGACTAGGACACTTCCGGTAACTAGTTGATATTTCAATGCAAATTAGACATAAACAAATACTAGAGTCTAATTATAACCCTAATTACCAATATTTCCTTTATTTGCAAAATCTCCTTCTTAAAATGTACTTCCTTCATTCCTAAATATAAGACTCCTTAAACAATTTCAAAAAATTAAGAAACTTGTCATTTTACACCGAAAGTTTCAATATTACCCTTCTCTCTTACTTCTACAACATAAGAAAAGAAAGGAAAAAATAGGGATGGCAGAGGCAACAAATAAAAGAAATGACGAGGGTATAATTGGAATAAATTGTTGACAACTAATAAAAGAGTATTAAACGACAATTAATTTGGATACCTATAAATCTCCTAAACGACAATTAAATGGGAATGAAGGGAGTACTAAATATGTTTTTTTTTATGTAAAAATCGTATTTGCTCATATATGTTTTCAAATAATTCATAATTTGTCACGTGTACATGTAATTGAAAGAAAATATTCGCATGACGAATTCTGAATGATGAGAACATGTATGAGACAAAACGATTTCCCCATTTCTTCGTGTCCTGGATCCACTCCAATCTTATCTCAACATGAAGTCCGGGTTCGCCATCATTGTTGAACCAATCTTGGCTAAATGATGGTTTGATTTAATGATTCCGCTAGCTGTTCATGAACAATCAATTTTCTAAATAGCTATCTCAATTTTTCGGTCAAACAACTCAACGGTGCAATTTAAATTAACGCAGTACTTGGTTGCACTGAAATCAAAATGCTGTAGGACAGAACCTCGGCAGTCCGGCTCCTGTGAGGAAAGCCCAAAGTTCCGTACGTGCGGGACACGCTGGGAGCCGTTGATTTCATTTTAAGGATGGATCGACGGCTATGATTTAAAAGAGGGTCAAAAGGATACATATGTAATTTCACAAATAATAATAATAACAACAAAAAGTAACACGCAACCGTCACATCGATTGGGTTACCGAGGAGAGAGAAAAGTTGCGGCTGAAAAGTCAAATGTTCATTTTTACAAGAACACATGTTCTTCGTTAGAGAACACATGTTTTTCGGTAGAGAACGCATGTTCTTGTATATTGAGGAGAGAGAAAAGTTGCGGCTGAAAAGTAACTTTTCTCTCTCCTCACCCGCAACTTTTCTCTCTCCTAAATATACAAGAACATGTGTTCTCTAACGAAAAACATGTGTTCTCTAACGAAGAACATGTATTCTTGTATATTGAGGAGAGAGAAAAGTTGCGGCTACTTTTCTCTCTCCTTAATATACAAGAACATGCGTTATCTAACGAAGAACATGTGTTTTTGTAGAAATGTAAAAATACCTAAATATCCCTTTTTTGATACAGCTGTTTGATCAAAAAGTACAAAAAGTACAAAATTCAATTACTGACGGTTTGGCCCGTATATACTGAATTTTTTTGTTCAGCATAGGAGCCGTGATGGAACCTCGGAGGCTGTAAGGGAATGTTAGGAGTTAGGACCTTCCACTATAAAACATAACTAAAAGGGAAAAAACATATAAAATCTATTAAAAAATTAGTATATACTAATTTATTGGTATTCAATAATGTATCCGTGGTGATAAAAATGGATACCTTGCGGGTAACTCCGGAAAATAAATTCCAAAAAATGGGGATTATCGGAGGAATCTTGCTCGCTGATCACCGGACAATACGTGATTCAATATCATTTCTATCATTATCACTCATTTTCTTAATTCAAACAATTGCTATCGCTAGGTAGCTACGCGTAACACTTTAAATTTTATAAATTTTTATTTATATATTACTCCATAAACTAAACCAGACAAAGAGTGATACAAAAAATGCAGAATGATGTGGGCGTAGATATCGCCTTTTTATGTAGAAGAAAATGCAAAATGATGGGCATCTATCATCTCACTATCACAAATTCACAAAATGGCTCTTGTACAAACCAAAGGACATGCTTAACAAACTCTTCATTATCTAGCTTTGGTGCTCTATATATTTTCATAATATTGCAAGTCTTGTACTTTTCGAATCAATGTAGTTAGTTGCGTCCGCAATCTAGTTTACAAGGTGTAATTGCTAGAGACAGGGATGGGGCACTCGCCCCCCTAATTTTTTTAAAATCCTACTAAATATAACAAATTTTATATGTTGTTTGAAATATTTTTTTAAATTTGTCCCGACATTTTTTTGTAATTTTTATATGTATTTCGGTATATTTTTGCAGTTTTTTACTCTCCAACCTAAAAGATTTTGTCAATCTACAAACGCCTCTATACTTATAAAAGAGAGCATCTTCAGTTTGTTTAATACTTTACTCCTTAAGGTTCCATCATTTTTGTGCGTTATTGACTTGTTAATAATGAGATGGAAAAAATTGAACACCAAATGAATATAGGTAAATCGGTCATTATTATCCCTAAATAATTTATAACTTAAGCGTAAGGTCCAAAAGATTAATTCTAAACATTAAAATTCCTAAACAATTTACTATTGGTATATAAGATCCTTCCGTAAAAAAATGGTTAGTCAACTATGAATTCAATTTTTTTACAAAGCCAACATACATATTTTAGTGACATAATAGGTACATCACAATTAAACTTCCCGGCTCCTATGCGGGACAGCTTTTTGTTCTGCACGTGCAGGACAAGTTACCAGCCATCGGATGAGATTTTTTAACGGTCCAGATCTTGAGAGAATTTTTTTTTAATATTTTAAGTCCAATCGCAAATTTTCTCTCTCCAGATCTGGGTCGTTCAAAATCTCATCCGAAAGCTGGGATTGTTCCGCACGTGCGGAACAATCTCTATTCCGCATAGGAGCCGGACTGACAATTAAAATACTTCACCCCTGAGTAATTTTATCTTGGTAGGCTACTAATTTATAACTTACATCCAAGCCAATCAGTACAGTACACGTAGAAAAGAGAAATGAATTTACATCAATTCTCTTTCCCATATGTACTGCACTCATTGATTTGGATATAACTTATCAAACTTAATAGCCTACCAAAATAAAATTTCTCTTACAACCTAGCCGCATTTACCCATTATCCTTCCCCCACCCACGAGACATCTCTTCTTCTCCATCTTCTCAACGGCCATCCAGCCCCACCCCCACTCCCACTCCCACTCCCACTCCAGCCCCTTACCCTTCATCTCTCTCAATCTTCCTCAACACCACAACAACCATCGCCGCTCACACCCACCACCACAAACCACCGTTGCCGACTACCTAACCCCTCTACTGGCTTTCTCCACTTGCTTGACAATTTACGGAACTTTGACATCCCAATTTGGTGACTTAAGACAACCTGTTGAACTTTTTGCCGAAGGAACAATGCCCATTAACTAGTACTTGGAAGGGATCTATGGATTTGAACATGACTTCCTTGTTGCTGTGATTTCCGCGCATCTTGATTGGCTTCTTCTCTTATAAGTTTTATAAGAATCAATTTGTTTTATAAGTTGATAAGATCAGTAAAAAGTTACAATAATATGTTTTATAAGAATCAATTTGTATACTTAGTTAATCAGATCAGTAAAAATACCGACATATTCTTGTAAATTTCATTGAGAAAATATTTTCTTTAAAGAGAAAAAATGGGTTGTTTCAAATCTACATCAAAATGGGTTGTTTTATAGGTGAATGATAATGAATCATTTTTGCTTCTTTTGGTAGCCACAGAAGCACAAGTTTTTGCTGGATTATTTGAATTTTTAGGAAGGGGAAGGTGGGCATCGGGGAAGAAGGGGTGGGTTGGGAGGTTGAAAAAAATGTCAGGTTCAAAATACCATAATTACTCCTCCAAATTTTTGTTTTGACTCAATTTTGTTTCATAAATTAATGTTGATTGTAACCTTTTATACGTGAATGATCATCTATACCAATAATAAATTGTTTAGGAATTTTAATGTCTATAATTAATCTTTAGGGACCTTACCCCTGGGTATAAATTGTTTAGGGATAAAATCCACCAATTTGTCATGAATATAAAGGGTGAATAAAAAATTTAGAAACTGTTGCAATGAGGGATTGCATTAACAACCAATTAGAGATCAAAATCAAAAAATTTATTTTATTCTTATAAAATACTCCAAAATCCCAATAATTTGTTCGTATCAAAATTGTGAAGAAGAGAGAGCACAAGATCCATTAATTATATTGTTACCTATTTCTACAAAATGGTGTCGTCCATTATACATATAAGATGATTTTATTGGACTGAAGCCCAAAACATATATACTCCAATCTTAGACCAACTTCTTATTTTACTTGTGAATTGTGATGAATTAGATGGTAGTGAGTTATTAAAATATTTTTACTAGGACGTGATACCAAAATCTTTACAATCAATTTTACTATGCTAGTGATTCCTCCTGCGTATTTATTTGATAGTTTAGTAAAGATGCTGAACTAACTCGGCTTTCGGCATCGAACCGGTTAAAAGATTTCTCCTTTTTACTTTTTTGTGTGGAGGATAATCGACAATTGGATCTTAAGTCTTAATTCACCACTTCATTCTTTTAATTGAGGACATTTGATAAAAGGAAAAATTCTATTGGTCAATGGGTAACTAGCTTCTAAGACATGTGCGATGCTTTTTTACTCTCTTATCAAATAAATTTAATTTTTATTTCAGGAAGAGGTTCTATTCTATTTATACCAGTAAGAGACTAGATTTATTGATATATCGTGGTTAATGTATTAAGACATACTTGCAATGCTTTTTAAATTAATATAACTAAGACAATTTGGTTCTACGGGTTCAAAAATTATTTAGTTTTTGTGATTTTTGTCCAAAATCTAATTTTTTTTTTTTACAAAACTCAGTATCAAAACAATTTATGTTTGGTGGCATAGGCCCCTCCGTCCAAAATTCCATTAGTCAACTGTTAATTTGAATTTTGAACTTAGTCAACCCTAAAACTATGAGAGGTATTTTGGGTACATTTTGGATAAAACACTCTTCTCTCTCCTCCGACAACTCACCCTCTCCGGTCAACAATCACCCACCCCCACATCTCTCCTTCTTCATCATCAATAACTTGTACTTATGAATTATTGAAATCAAACCACCGCAAAAAATTGAGGACAATTGAAGATAATGTACAATTCAGGCCAAGAGAGAAAATAATGAAAGATGATCCAAAAGATGATATGTGATAATGATCGGCGACTTCCCAGCAGATTGCAGAGACCGACATCGGAGTTGATATAAATTGTTTAGGTTTTTTGGTGGATGGAAGCAGTGGCGGCTATAAGGGTGTGCGAGGTGAGCGACCGCACAAGGCCTCCAAAAATTCGGGGCCCCAATTTTTTATTTATTTATATATATACTTACCAAAAAATCCGAGGCCCCAATTTTTTTTTGTTTATATATATACTTACCAAAAAATCCGGGGCCTCAATTTTTTTTGTTGTATATATATACTTAGTAAAAAATTCGGGGCCCCAATTTTTTTTGTTTATATATATACTTAGCAAAAAATTCGGGGTCCCAATTTTTTATATATATATATACTTAGCCTAAAATTTGGAACCCCAATTTTTTTTCTCACAGGGCCTCGGATATGTTTGAGCCGCCCCGAATGGAAGAGTTGGGCATAAGTGTAAAGATGAAGGTGAAATTGGTTTTCTGATCTAATAATGTACTACCTGTCTTTTGATTTGAGATGTGAATGGGGTGAGGAGTGAATTACGTCGGGAGGGGCGGAGGAAGGGGTTGAGTAGGTGGGGAGAGGGGTTAATGTGTAAAATCTCAAAAATACCCTTAATAATTTGAGGGTTGACTAAGTTCAAAATTCAAATTAACAGTTAACTAACGAAATTTTGGACTGAGAGACCTATGCCACCAAATATAAATTATTTTGATACTGAGTTTTGTAAAAAAAATAAATTTTGAACACAAATCACAAAAACTAAATAATTTTTTAACCGTATAGCCAAATTACCATGTAACTAAACACATGAAGCTAAATTATGTGCCTACTATATGGAGATACATTTTAATGGATGGCTGCACATCCAACACGTTACTTATTGATCAAATGAAATTAATTAATCCATTCATTCTCATTTAATTATCGTTTAGGTATCTAAATTAATTCTCATCTAAGATTCTTTTATTAGTTGTCAATAATTTATTCCAATTATACCCCTCGACATTTCTTTTATTTGCGGCCTCTGCCATCCCTATTTTTTTTCCTTTTTTTTTCTTGTGCTATAGAAATAAGAGAGATGGATAATATTGAAACTTTCGGTAAAAATGATAAATTCCTTAATTTTTTGAAATTGTATAAAGAGTCTTATATTTAGAATTGGAGGGAGTACTATATTGTTTATTGTTGCGTGTTTAATAAGGCACATATTAGTCTGAAAAGGTGGGTAGAATTTCTTGTACAACTTACCTTTGGTTGTATTGGGTTTGGGTTTAAATTTGAGTTTGAGATTTTGATTTCAGTCTCAAACTCAAACGATATTTTAGATGATTTAATATTTCATTTTTTCATTATCAGACACAATCCAAAGCTAGTTTGAATCTGAGTTTGAGTCTCAAACCAAACCAAACTAATATCAAACTCAATCCAAGCAGATTCCTTGTTGCACCAAACAAAATAACAAATGAATCACGCTTGTTTTCTTCTATTTTATTTAAATGTAAGAGGCCCAGCTGCTTAGAGGAGGGTATAGCTGGAGGTGTCAAATAAAGTCTTTATATTTCGAAGTGTGCTTGGAAAAGGTTTTAGTTTGGGTTTGAGTTTGAGTCTCAAACTAATCTCAAACTCAAACTAGATCAAAACTTACAACCCATTGACATATGATTATTTGAAATATCAATTCGAATAAATCAACCCAATAGCCATAAGCAAATAATTTCACCAAATTCAAATTCAAATTTTAGCTTCTAAAATTGGCAGGAGAAATTCAAATTCAAATTCTTTTTCAAATTTTCGTTCAAACTCAAATTTTGACCTCTAAAATTGGCGGATAAGAATAGTGTTATTGGTTATATTCACCCGGATTAGATAGTATTTTTGGGTAAAAAAATATGAATTATATCCAAATTTCTTGAGACTCAATCCAAAGGTGATTTGAGTTTGAGTTTGAAACCATACCAAATCAAACCCAAACCAAATCAAACCTTATCCAAGCACACCTGCTGCAATTAGTTCTGCGTTCTTATAAAATATATAAAAAAGCAATAAGAAGGTATTCGAAAAAAGAAGGAAAGAATCTCTTAGCTAATCAATTTGACTAGAAACTGCCAGTAATAGGAAGTTGTTTACAGTTACGTGTTGCATTTTGATTTTTCTTCTTCTTTTCTTTTGTAATGAAAATGCCTTTCGTCTACCTGTGACTCTCAATTATTTTGGAGGCCCTGTGTTAAATTTTAAAATGAGGCCCTACATAACCAAAAAAGTGACTTTCATATAAATATAACAAAAAAAAAAAAATCATTTCAACTGTATCATAATTTTTGTTCTCCAAAATATACAAAAAATTTGTAAACATAATTTTTAAAAATATAAATACTGGCAAATTTTCTTCACATTAAAATAGTGATCCTTCTAGCTTTCTTTGAACTAAATCTCCATGTTTGATTTGCTCCAAAAGATCATTCTCAATTGCTATCGTCGTTAATTCATTGAGTCTTTCTTGAGACATTGTAGAACACATGTATGACTTCAACAACTTCAATTTTGAAAAGCTCCTTTCTGTAGATGCAACAGTAACTGGAATAGTAAACAAAATTTCGTATACAATTATTGCGTTAGGAAAAAACCCCTACATGCTTCAAGAACATAAAATATCAATAGGTCTCATCTTTTCATTAGGCAAGAATTTTCTAATTAACTTAAACTCCACATTCAAATAATTTCCATCGATATTAAGAAGAAAGATAAACTATTTCACGTTTTGTGGGTTTTTACCTATAAATAGAGTGTGCTATTTACTGATGTTGTCAACATAAAAAATTCTCAAGTAATTATAATTTTTATTATTTCTTCAACAAAATACAAACACACACCCTAAATAATATATATAACTAACATAAAATTGGGACCCCGATTTTTGGAGACCCTGTGCGATCGATCACCTCAAACACCCTCATAGTCACCCCTGCTTAGAAAGTCATTAACTTATTCTTCTTTTTGCTAAGTAGGCATTAACTTCTTTCAGACGGCGCAAAACATGTCATTATTTCCCTCGCAAATCAATCGACCATTTTCAAAAGTAATGAAAAATGCAGTTTACAACTATTAAGTTCAATATATAAGCATATAATTTTTTTCTTCATATTCCTCCGAATATTTATATTGGAATTGCATTCTCCTAAGATATTTCATTATAATCGGAATTTAATTAAAAAACATAAGAAAAATATGCAGTGTACATATCTTCTCGATAAAAACAAAAAGTGCTACGTAAAATTAGAAATTAGGAAAATGTTTTAAGTAGATCTGGTCCCATCATAACAAGAAAAAGGAGAATTGTCAAGGCCAGTTGGTAAACTCAAATACTTTGAAGAGAATATCAAATCCAGTGGGAATCTGGGTAGCAAAGAGAAGAACATTCAAGACATTGAGTGCAATGTGGAGATTTCTGGCAGTATCATTCCCTTTCTGCATCTGAGGTACAAGTGCCGCCGCTGCTGCCCACAATACTGCTATTGCTGCTCCACGCAACAACCATACAAATATTCAGACCATTAATTTTACTACCAAAGTGTTATTATGGGGGGGAACAAATAAATAAAGAATATTTACCTGCCCCTCCAAATAAATGAGGACCTGGAAATAACTTCCCTGTCCTTAGCCACGTATTCACTCCTCCAAATACCGCCTCAAATACACCGAATCCTAACACTATTGAACCTGCATCAAAGTGCTTCTCCCTATATTGTCCTTTAATCAACTCTTTTCTTTCCTGAAACCAAACAAAACCAAATTAAATCTTTTCATCAGACATCCCACATGTATTTGCTGGTGTAACAAGTGAACTCAATAGTGTACAAGTACATTTGTACATAATAATTTGTGTATACAAACATTAGACGCATTATAATTCATAACATATCTAATGGTTTACATGCTACAAATATTTAACTATACACTATTATTGTACGTACGACAATTCTAACTTCTAAGCTATCGAGTATGTTTAGTACACTGTATCCAACAGTTGCGGCCTCAAATTCATTCTAGAAAAAGAATTTTCATTCTCTCATTGTTCAAAATTGAATGTCTACACTCAGTGGCGGATCCAAGGGGTGATCCAAGTATGCCCAGGACCACCCCAAGATCAAAGAAACAAGTTTAATTTCCACCCTAAATTGTTGAGGGACCACCCTAAATTTCAATCCTAAATTGTCTAATATGCAACGAAATTTGTAGGCTTCCCCCCTAAATTGTTGAGGGACCACCCTAAATTTCAATCCTGGATCCGCCCCTGTCTACACTCGTATTCTTGAGAATGTCAAAAATGAACGCTCAGAAAGTATACCTCGGTGAGTAATTGTATTTTGAGTTCAAGAGGGGATGGCTTAGGGGGATCTCCCCCTGGAGTAACAGGAAGAGGTTTGAGCTGCTTCTTGAGCTCGCTAATCTGATTCTGAATGGTACGGACACACCTCCATTGCCAACCAAGATAAGCAGCATATAAAGTATACAAAAAACAAGGCTGACGTCACAAGTGGATGAATTAGGGCAACACTCCTTCCTTCTAGAATCCCAAACTCTCCTCCACTTGCAACTGCTTCCTGTTTTTTTCCAATCATTTCCCATCTCAATTTAACCAATCACAACATTTTCCTTTTTTTTCTTTTACAAAAATGAAAAAAAGAAAAAAATTAATAAAATATTTTTATCTTACATTCGTAGAAAGACTTTCTGTACTATTTTATTCTTTCATTCTAAATTTATCAGGATCAACTTAAGTCGCCTAACATCTCTTTACAAAAAATAATACTTCATCCATCCAAAGATATTCTCTTTGTTTTTTTATTCTGTCACAAAATGAACGTTCATACTCTCAATATATGTCTCATCTCATAACTAACGTTAGTATCAATGAATAAAAATGTTACACCAAAAAAAAAAAAAAAGATGTTACATTCATAAAAAAAAAAAAAAAAGAATAAAGATGTTATGATAATTCATTTTTTGATCAAACTAATCACCCTAATTACTTTTTTTTAATTATGATAAAAATCAAATGCGTATACTCAATTTGAAACAAATAATAAATTATATAAAAAAAAATGATAAGCTGATAACACATCAAGATAACTAGTGCAATTGGCTTACTAGTCAAACGTTCTAAATTGAACACTTTCTTTCCCGATAATAAAAACTTCAAAAAAAAAAAGAGGAAAAAGAAAAGAGGGAAGTTTGATAACATGCATGCCTTTGAATCGAGAAAAATCGGTAAAGGGAATGCTGCGAGAGGAAGCGAGGCTGATTTGAGTAGGTCGAGCAGTTTCTGAGAGTCATCGTAGAAGAGTGGTTTAATTGGCTGGATGGTAACCTTTTTGGTGGAAGAAAAATGTTGTTGGCGGTGTTTGGCCGCCGGAGGAAGAGAACCCACTTGAAGAAAGCTGAGTGTGGCTGCCATTCTCTTCTGCTTTCCTCCAAATTCAGACTGATTTTATAGCAGTGATTTTTTTATTTTATTTTTTTATTTTTGTTGAACTAGAGGTGATAACTGATTGACAAAGAGATAATGAATGAACTCTTTTTTCTTTTTTACTTTTCACTTTTCTTTTTGGTGGACGATAGTGGATCATTGGATCTTAAGTCTTAACTCACCACTTCATTTATTTTGTAGAGGACAGTAGATATATATTCGGTTAATAGGTAATTAGTTTCTAAGACATGTGTGGTATATCTTATTTTTACTCTTTTTATTACATAAATTTGGTTTTTATCTCAATTATAGAAACGGGTTCTATCTCTATCAGTAAGGGGCTAGATTTATTGATATATTGTGGTTAATGTATTAAGAGATAATTGCAATGCTTTTAAAATTAATAGTATAACTAAACACATGAAGCTAAATTATGTGCCTAATATATGGCGATGCATTTTATTGGCCGGCTGCACATACAACACGTAACTTATTGATCAAATGAAATTCGAAGCAGTAACAGAAGTGAATTAATTATATGGAAAAGATATATCCTATGGTTTATATTGTTCCGTGTTTGCTAAGTATATATTGTTCCGTGTTTAATAAGGCACATATTTGTCTGAAAAGGTGGGTGTATTTCTCACACATCTTCAAGCACCCCCCCCAACCCCTACCCCACAATGCTATATTTGGCACCAAACAAAATAACAAATGAACCCCACATGTTTTTTTAATCTCATTTTATATAAGAGGCTCAACTGGCTTAGAGGAGGATATGCCTAGAGATGTCACGGGTATATATATATATATATATATATATAATTTTCGCTATAATTATATAATTATATGGTTGAAAACCCTATAATTTCTTTTCTCTTTTTCTAAAACTTTATCTTTGCTTATTTTTTTATTAGTTTATTTTGCTACAGGAATTAAGTACTATTATATTATGTATATTTGTATTCTTGTTAGAATTTAGTCTCATGTTTCATTGTACTATTCTTGCTACATGATTTTTTTTTGCTTTTATAAATTTAGGTTAGTTCGAGCACACGTTAAAATGTGAGTTGAACGTAAACTCAAGGTTTTGTGAGCTTTTCCGAATTGAGCTTTTCAATTTTTATGTGAGTTATGTCAAACTCGCCTCACATATCTCGATTGATACCCGTAGATATGGGTCTAATCAATGGAGATTCGTCCACGATTTGCCAATAGATAATAGGGTAAAAAGCGCTCACGCCCCTTAAACTATTCCATTTTTTAGTTTTTGACCCTTAACTAAAAAGGGTCAAATTTTACCTCCTAAACTATTCAAGCGTGTCAAATGTGACATTCCATCCATATTCTCCGTTACATCATAACGGAAGCCCAAAAAATGGGGGCATTTTGGACAATCTGTATAAGATCCTAAATTTTTTATTTTTATTAAAAAACCTTATTATTCTGACAAGAAAGAATAAGTCACCGGTGGGAAGAGTGAGAGAGGGAGGCGGCGTGGTGATAGGTTGCCGGAAGCCGGGTACCACTCCTCTTCTCCAACCACCAACTGGAAATTCCAACCTCTGAAAAAATCTTAAAAGGCCCTTTTTCCCCCCAACCTATCAGATTCACTCCGTTAATTTTTTAATATTCACCAATAAAATTCTCCAAAGTTTCCATTTTTCTTAAATTATCTCACTAATCTTTTACTAGTATTCTTCATTAGATCTTATATAAACTTCTCAATTATCTCAAATTGATTGATTTACCGAAGAATTCTCACCAAATTTCAACCGAATTCACCTTCGATTTGAAGCTCATCTTGATCATTGTGAGCTTCTTTGATTCCTTTACAGAGACTCTTTGATGGGAGCTAAGAATAAATTGTCTTTTGCACTATTCTCTGTAGTTTTTCTGTCATTGAGCATATTAATATATACAATGGAAGGTTTAGATCATCGTACTATACATTTAGCTCTTTGTTGTCACTGTTTTGATTTCACATCACCGCTATCATCTTCCTGTGACTGCCCTTAAGCTACCTTAGCTTTATGATATTTTTTGATTTTTTTCTTCATGTCTTATATGATTTTCCCAAAATGCCCCCATTTTTTGGACTTTCGTTATGATGTAACGGAGAATATGGATGGAAGGTCACATTTGATACACTTGAATAGTTTAGGGGGTAAAACTTGACCCTTTTTAGTTGAGGGTCAAAAACCAAAAAATAGAATAGTTTAAGGGGCGTGAGCGCTTTTTACCCTAGATAATACTCCCTTCATTCTAATTGAAGGTTGACATTTGATTTTAAATATAAATCAAAGAATTAGTTTGATTATAGATAAGTTACATAGTGTTCTTCTTAATTAAAGAGATTAGTAGTGAGACTCGTGTGTTACTGAAGTGTAAATCCCTTAAATATAAGTGTTTAGTTAAGAGAATTTTGATATAAAATATGTATATTTTAAGAAATTGAGCATTCATATTTGGACAAACTAAAATAGTAATGTTTATATTCAATTTGAGACAGAGAATACTATATAATTTAGCCCCCCAAAAAAAAGCAAATAAACATATTATTTTTTTTAAAAAACAAAAAGTTACAAAAGTAAAATTCGATTAGCAAATTGATGCACCACAATGTAGTAATCAAATGATTTCAACGATTTTAGAGACATGTTTTATCAAATAAAGTCTTTATATTACAATTTGTTCTGCGTTCTTATAAAATATATATAAAAAAAAAAAAGCAATAAGAAGAATTTCGAAAAAAAGAAGAAAGAAAGAATCTTTTAGCTAACCAATTGGTGAATTTGTGTTTATATATTGGAACTGGAGAAGCAGTTTCTGAAGGAGCACTATGACTCTATGATGAAAGAAAAGATGCCTTTGGAACAAGAGGAAGGAGCATTATGAATCTTTGCACTAAGGCTCCAATGCGAAAAGAAAAATGTTCTGTACGTGCGAAACAGATTCTCATATGTTTCATCCGATGGGATAGGTGGTGCCGGGTGTCCCTCTCGCCCTGCTTTCTTTTTCTATCGCAAGTCGATATATCGAGTGATTGTGATTGAGTTCAGTAGTTCCTCATATAAAATTATTGACTCTAGAGATATAGTAATATGGAGAAGACACAATTGTTTCAAGCACCGACAGAACCGGAAGCGCCCCTTCTTTCAAAGAGAGGAGGACGTTAATCCATGAACAGGATCTATACATCTCGATCGGAAAAGAATCAAGAGAAAAAGAAAGAATCGGAATTGATCGATAGATTTCTCGAAACAAACGAAAGATGAAACATAAATCTAAATCATGGATCAACTAAGATTAAAATTTTGATGGCTGAGATTGATTTAAAAAACATCTATTTTTTTAAAAACACTTGTTCGCCAAACACCTATTTTTAAGTTAAAAACATCTGTTTTCAAGGTAAAAAAATGTTCCTATATACTGGAAAAAACTTGTTCCACATAGGAGTCGGACTGGAATCTTTGACGGCAAAAAAAAAAAAAAAAATCATTCATCCGTGGGTATGTCCCCACTTCATTCATATAATTAACCATTTATAATTCGTCACATGTATATGTAATTGGAAGAAAAATATATATGTCAATTGGGAATGGTGGGTACATGTATGATGGAAGTACAAACGATTTCCACCCATTTATTTGACTAGAAACGGCCAGTAATATGAAGTTGTTTCCAACTACGTGTTGTCTTTTGACTCTTTTTTCTTTTGTAATGAAAATGCCTTTCGGCTACCTTAGAAAAACATTACTCTCTTTCAGACGGTACAAAGCATGTTATTATTTCCATCACAAATCAATCCACCATTTTCAAAGGTAGCGAAAAATACAGCTTACAACTATTAGGTTTAATATATAAGCAAATAATTTTTTCTTCATATTCCTCCTAATATTTATATTTGAATTGCATTCTATGAGGATAGTTCATTATAATCAGAATTTAATAAAACATAAGAAAAATATGCAATATGAGTGTCTTGATAAAAATAAAATGTGCTACGTAACATTACAAAATATGAAATTTTTATGTAGACCCAATCCCACATGTAGATTGGATTCACCCAGAACTAGAAGTATCTAAAATACGCTTGAATTGACTGGAATAGAAATTTAAAATAACGATGATCGACTGACTGAAAACTTGACCGGAGGATAAAATACAACAAAATTAAATTGTTAAGGATAAGAAAATTTTAAAAAAATGGTTTATGAACCAAGGTCACCAAATGAAAATAGTTTGAGGACGTGTGGCACCAATTTACCAAAAGAAGGGAATTCAGAACTTCAAAATTCAAGTTCTTGAAGTATCCTTAAAAAGTTTTAACTATCCACCTTCTGACGTACTTATATAAAACTCAGAATTTGTCCACAATAGTTTTGAACATTTAGTTAGAAATTATGAATGGGACTTTGCACATTACTGAGTGGTAATATATGTTTGGACTAAATTGAGAAGACTGGACTCACAAGACTCAGGAAACTAGAAGAAGTGGAATTCCTTGTCCAGGGAAGAAGTTAGTCTCTGTAAACAATTCAATTTGGTGTGAATGAAAGATGGGGAACCTGGCTTAGGATGCCAAATCCTATAACAAGGTCATTTTGTGGGAGTTTTGATCCTAGGACTTGGTGAGTGATTGTTAGGTTTGGGAAGAGCTGGATATTTATGGGTTTGCTGATCTTATCAATGACAAAGTGACTGCCATTAGCTGCTGTGGATATCTTGAAATATGAATTTCAAAAGTCATCTGAGAGGATATCAAGGTTCATGACAATGGCAGCTGCACCAGTATCCAATAAAGCTATCACAGGAATGGCTAAAGACTAGTGGTGGGAGATGATCTGTATACAAACTAGAGGGTTTGGATTTGTTATGGACATGATGGAAGTATTAGGGAGGGTTTATAAGATAGCAAAGAAAGGTTCAGAATAGTCTGAATCAGAATCTTCATCAGAAGGGTTGCGTTCCTCATCTGTGTAGGCAATGACCATCAAGGTTCGACCTGATCTAATACCAGGGTCGATGACATGGCAGTGTCTCATTGGTTAATGAAACACCAAAGCCGACAAACAGAGTTACTAAATAAGACAAGAACAACTAGATAAGATAACAAATAAACTAAATAACCACGCTCTTCATGTCCAAAAACTTATACAACCGAATGTACGAAGGGCACCGTGCTCTGTCCAAACGGTACACACGATTGTATAGTTAGACACTAGAGTATAGCTACCGTTGAGACACGATTTCCCACAATTCGAGCTCAGGTATCTATTAACGACTCTACGACAATAATTGCAACGGCCCTAGTTATAGTCCAAACTAGGAGAGCTCAAATAGTTAATCACATGCGTTCAGTTTCACTCCCTGAACGACGGATTCACACTTTAAGGACTCATTCTGCATTGTATCATCATCCAACTCCTTGGACTCCACAAAACCGTTGCAATCCCAATGATAGTCCACATCAGGTTAAGGCTCACGTAGGAAGACCCTCGGGATCTGCACCAAGGACATCCGCAGGACCACCCTCGGAATCTCACCATAATCAGATCGCAGGACCCTCGAAATCCGCACCAAAGCACCCGCAGGATACCTCAGTATCCGCACACATTCACATCGCAAGACCTTCGGGATCCGCACCAAGAACACCCGCAGGACCGCCCTCGAAATCTTGCTAATCGAACGAGTCCTGTCATTGAGTAGATCCTAGACATGAGCTCAAAGTAGGGCGACGACTCGGTCGACCAAACCACATAGGACTAAAGACGACATGACCAAATAGGACGACCAAAACAATAAACAACTAAGCAAGTTCGTAAAATAGCCAATTACGATCCACGTTACACGTATAAGACTTAACAATAACGAATTACGTAATTTCAAGTATAATATCGCAATAATTCAATTTACGATTCAGATTATAACGCATTTAAATCAAGTTCAAAATAGTTTATACAATATCGAAAACAATATACACAATTCGTGCAATTATTTCGTAAATTGAATAGTTTATCCTCTTTTACTGTGCAATATATGCGATAATTAAATGACGTAGGGGGTCCCTACCTTATCAAAAACAATTAAAAATAATCAAACCTGAAATCAGAAATTTTTCATAAATCTGCTCCCGCTCCTAGTGTGATATCTTTCCGTTCCAAACTTTGAATCGACTCCCGTCTGTGCTCACTCGTAGCTATCGCGAACGCCGTCGTATCGGTATATTATAAGCTGAAAACGGACAAATAATGCTCCTTCGATGATCTCTCAAAGTCTGCCCAGAAATTAAAACTCTCAAATCTGCTCACTGTGACTTGCGGCTGCCCTTTAATTATTTCCGGTAGCTTGGCATGACTCCCCAAAAGCCCACTAATCCCGCTCACGGCTCCTATGCGGAATAGCTTTTGTTCGCGGGACAAAAGCTCGTCCGTTAGATTAAAGTTTTGGCGGCTGAGATTGATTAAAAAATGAACAGCTGTTCATTTTTCTGAACAGCTGTTCTTAGCTAAGAACAACTGTTCTCAAGGAAAAAAAAGTGTTCCGCATGTGCTGAAAAATAGCTGTTCCGCATAGGAACCGGACTGACTAATCCCCTGGTCCCATGAACCCACGTAACTTATTCTAATTTCTTTTATTCTTTTGTTTTGGTGAATGCCGAATTTCCTACTCTATATATACATTACTTTTTCTTTTTCTTTTTTTTTGATGAAAAATTACATTTTCTTTTAAAAACCTTAACCCCCAACCCATGAAATGCCTTGCCTTTATTTCATTTATTTTATTGATTTCTAAAACCCACGAAACTGATGTTTCTTGATTTGCTTTCACCTTATTATTATTATTTTATTTGTTTATAATATATTTTATTTAATCCTCACTAAAATGTACACAAAAAGTAATACGTAAAAGGATATAAAAATAAATAGACACGTAAACACACGAAATACATACCTTACACACTTAGTCACATAAAAATAAATTACACGTAAAATAATACGTAGGCAAAAAGTTGCTGTTATCACAATACTGCTCACTCATGATTGGTAATGATATCCTGCAAAGTTCAACCTCAATAATTCCCGGTTTATTTGATTTTTTTCTGGAACTGATCTTTACTTCTTCTATAAAAGACAACATTTTTCAGAATTTGGCATTTTTATCAACTTGATTTTTTGGCATTTTTATCCTTTTAAGTCACTTCATCCAACGAGTGAAGTAACCCTAAAACAACTAATAATTAATTATAGAGTCTGAACAATTGTTTCACTTGTTTAACACTATACAAACGAAACCATATTGGAAATACACAATAATAACTCCCATTTCCCAAGGTAGTAAAATTGATGTTTTAAATAATAAAAATATCTTTTTTTTTTGTTTTATTAATTTTCGATATATATCTTAAACAACTGAAAAAAATAGTTATTATGAATAATTTTCTTTTCGGTTCGGATATTCTATGCCAATTATTCATTAAAAAAAAGAAGATAAAAGGAAGAATCCTAACCGTTGTCTTCGTGGCATGAAAGAGACTCCCTAACTGTCCTTTGGGAACTTTTCCCGTTTTTGTATTCTGGACTCTGATGACGGCGACCCCAAATCATAGTTAAAAACAACAGCAAAAATTGGATCAACAACATTTTGGTGTGCTGGGAAAAAAAAATCAATACATATTGAATGTTTTTTGTCGTTAGATAAAATATTTGGCGGAAAACACCGATTGAATAAGATGTAGCATATGTGTAAAAGTATATAACACATATTTAAAAATGTTCAATATGTATTGATTTATTGGTATGCCATGGTAAAAAAATTGACACCTTGGGGGTAACTCCGGGAAATAAATTCCAAAAAATGGGAATTATCCGAGGAATCTTGCTCGCTTACCACCGGACAATACATGTTTGAATATCATTTCTATCATTTTCATTATCCTTATCTATGAGATCACTCATTTTCCTAATTCAAACTACTGCTATCACTAGGTAGCTACTTGTAATATTTTATTTGTCAATTTATAAAAGAGAGCATCTTGTGTTTGTTGCATACTTTGCTCCATAAAGTTTTTATAGTTTTTTTTATAAAAAAAGAATAGATAATAAATAATTTGTTAATAATGAGACAGAACAATTGAACACCAAATGACGTAAAACATAAAGCCAATATAAAGGGTGAATAAAATTTAGAAACTGTTGTGAAGAAGAGGGAGGAGAAGATCCATTAATTATATTGTTTCCTATTTCTACAAAATAGTGTCGTCCATTATTTGGATTGGATTGGATAAGATATGGTAGAATTAATTGGACTGAAGCCCAAAACATATAAAGTCCAAAGCTTTATATACCATCTTAGACCCACTTCTTATTAACATAACTTGCACTCCTGTTTCCGGCCTCATCCCCACTCACAACAATGCAAAATGTTTCTTCTTTTTGTGTATGGACGATTTTGTCCTTGTTGTTTTATTTCTTCCCATCATGACCAAAGTTATGAAGGTGTTCGTTGGAAATAGTATTGATCTTCGGGGGGTTGGTCTTAGATTTCACTTCAGCATCTTGCAATACCACCGTTTTTTTTATTTATTATCTATTTCTGAATTGGTATTGGTTCCAGATGATCCATCATTTCCCCCCTTTATTTGGGCAGGAGGTAGAGTCAAAGGAGATATTGGTGGTTGTGATAACATTTTAATGCCGAATTTTTTTAAAAACTTACATTCAAACCAATTAATATAATACACGTAGAAAAGATAATTGACTTTTCATAATGCCCTATTTTTAATTCTTGGGGACGGACGATAGAGGACCGGTTGCAATGGGGGGACAAAGCCAACAATGCGTGTAGTAAAGCATAAAGAGTACATTAATTGTGGTAAGCGATTCTCATACAATTACCATAATTTGAATGTTCACTTTCCAATTTATTGGGTGACAGTGTGAGAATATGATCTGCATTGACCTAACATATGCGCATTACACACCTAAACCAAAAGAATCCTCCAATGGTACAAAATTATCAAGGCCAGTTGGTGAACTCAAATACTTTGAAGAGAATATCAATTCCAGTGGGAATCTGAGTGGCAAAGAGAAGAACATTCAAGACATTGAGTCCAATGTGTAGATTTCTGGCAGTTTCATTCCCTTTCTGCATCGCAGGTACAAGTGCCGCCGCCGCTGCCCACAATACTGTTATTGCTGCTCCACACAAATCCACATAGAAATTATTAAAAAGAGCAAATAACATTTTTACCACAAAGTGTTATGGTAAGAAAATAAAGAATATTTACCTGCCCCTCCAAATAAATGAGGACCTGGAAATAACTTCCCTGTCCTTTGCCACGTATTCACTCCTCCAAATACCGCCTCAAATACACCGAATCCTAGCAGTATTGAACCAGCATCAAAGTGCTTGTCCCTATATTGTCCTTTAATCAACTCTTTTCTTTCCTGAAACAAAAGAACAAAAAATTTAAGTCAAGACAATCTTTTCATCATGCATTCCGGATGTTATTTAATTTGCCAGTACATATAGTGTAACAACTAACAAGTGCACTCAACAGTGTAAAAGTACATCATATCTGATGTATGCTGTACATAATTTGTGTATGCAAACATTAGAACACATTATAGTTCATAACATATCAAATGTTTTACATGCTACGAATATATAATGTAGCAAGTGCCCTCAACAGTGTAAAAGTACATCATATCTGATGTGTGTTGTACATAATTTGTGTATACAAACATTAGAACACATTATAGTTCATAACATATCAAATGATTTACATGCTACAAATATATAGGCCTGCCAATTAGATCCAAATACCTGGACCCAATATAATTGATCTGGGTCTAGGCCCAGCTCTTCTATATCCATATTCAAATGGGTCTCTCTTTCTATGCTCATGTCTAATTGTGTCTAAAATTAATTAGAGGTCCAATAGACTCACTAAAACTCAAAACTATTTCTTTTAGGAAAATGATTTACTCCTAAAATTTTGGGGATAGAAATCATAAACTCCCAAATTGAGAGTGTTAAATGACTATCTCAATCTTTACTGGTATAAGAAATTCATCCAACTATAAGGGCAAAACAGTCCAAAAAACTATTTTAGTCAATCTTTTAGCCAATAATTTTAGTAGCCTAACAATGTCCTTTCTTTTAAGTTATAATTTATTTAATTTAAAAATTAACACGTGTCAATTTTTAAAGTAGCGGGAACAGGGAATAAGACACCGAACGTGAACATAGAATTTCTAGTCATAGGAAAGCAAACGTTTAATTTGGAACGGTGAAAAAATAAGTAAATAAAAGTTCAAAATAAAAAAAGAAAAAGGTACGTGTATATCCAAATTTAAGACAGAAGAACATTGAAATTCCCACACAATCTCCCATACGGAATTTTCACTTTGGTCCCACCTCTCATAATCACATTTTCAATCCCGAAACAGAAATTCATGAATTAAAAGTAGCAGAAAAAAAAATACCTCGGTGAGTTGTTGTATTTTGAGTTGAAGAGGGGATGGGTTAGGGGGATCTGGCGAAGGAGATCCATCTGGAGTAACAGGAAGTGGTTTGAGCTGCTTCTTGAGCTCGTTAATCTCATTCTGAATGGTACGGACACGCCTCCATTGCCAACCAAGATAAGCAGCATATAAAGTATACAAAAACAAGGCTGACATGACAATTGGATGAATAAGGGCAACACTCCTTCCTTCTAGAATCCCAAACTCTCCTCCACTTGCAACTGCTTCCTGTGTTTTTCCAATCAATTTATCAGGATCAACTTATGCCGCCGCCTACCACCTCCTTACCAAAATAATACTTCATCCGTACGTGCCACACACAATGTCTTATTTCTATTTTATTTTGTTTTATTTCTAATGTTTTAACATTAGGGGCAAAACCAGAACTTTTAAGTTTGTGCAAAAAACTACAACAGTATACTAAATTACATATAAAAACTGCAAAAAAAATATTGAGGCCGAATTTGATAAAATATTTCGAACTACATATAAAATTTACTATATCTATTAATATTTTTAAAAATCTCGAGGGCAATCTGTATTCGTCCCTGACTAACGTGGTTACTACAGTTAGTTAATTAATGAAGATATATGGTAATTCACATTTAGTTAAACTATTCTCCTTAATTACTCTTTTCAATATGATAAAAGTGGAATGTGTAAACTCAATTTAAATATATAATAAATTATAAAAAAAAATTGATAAGCTATTGATAACACATCAAGGTAACGAGAAATTTTATTTTGATAGGTGAGTAAAAACTTATATTCAAACTAATGAATACAATACACATAAGTTAAAAAGTCAATTCTCTTTCCTATTAATTTGCACTTTTAACCTATGTGTATTGTATTAATTGATTTGGATCTAAGTTTTAAACTTACTTACTTACCAAATAAAACTACTCCAAGGCTATATTTTGGAAATTTGACATTCTCTTTCCCGATAATAAAAATTTAAAAAAAAATGAAAAGGAGGAAGTTTGATATATAAAACATACATGCCTTTGAATCGAGAAAAATTGGTAAAGTGAATGCAGCGAGAGGAAGAGAAGCTGATTTGAGGAGGTGGCTGGTTTCGTGGAGCAGTTTGTGAGAGTCATCATCGGAGAAGAGTGGTCTAGTTGTGTGGCTTTTAAGAATGGTAAGCTTTTTGGTGGAAGAAAATTGGTGTTTGGCCGGCGGAGGAAGCGGACCCACTTGAAGAAAGCTGAGTGTGGCTGCCATTCTCTTCTCTCTTCTGCTTTCCTCCAAATTCAGACTGATTTGATGTATTATCAGTGGTTTTCTTGTTTTTTTGTTGAACTAGTGAATGACAAAGAGATAAGGAACCAACTCTACCTTTTCTATTTGTTGGTGGATAGTGGATCTTAACTCACCACCTCATTTTTTTTTGCCCCGTGACCTGGTCATTCAATCCTAATATAATTTTTGTGGGATTGTTTCTAAGCCCCTAATATTAATTGATCGGATTCTACATCTGTAGGTAAACTCGCCCTAATTAATGTAAGAAATTGTGGGATCAATCCGACAAATACGGTTCTACGATTGAATTTTCCAACCCAACCCAACCCATGGTGTCATTGACAATTGTGTGGATTTAAAAAGAAAAAACTCTTGCACCTAGACCCACATAATTTGCAGCCCATCTTTACATTTTGGGATAAAACGGATTAAAATGCCCAAAATTCTATATTGTTGATGGGTCAATAGTTCTTAAAACATGTGCGATGGATCATATTTTACTCTCCTATTACACAAATTTAATTTTTTACCTCAATTATGGAAGCGGTGGTTCTATCTCTACCTGGTCCGATGCTAGATTTATTGATATACTGCGAGTAAGAGATATTTGAAGTGTCTTTTAAATTAATATAAATAAACACACGAAGCTAAATTGTGTTTCAACACGTTATAATAAGGAAAAGATATATTTTAATGGCTGGCTGCACATCCAACACGTTACTTATTGATAAAAATGAAAGTTGAAGCAGTAATAGAAGTGAATTAATTATATGGAAATGATATATTCTATGGTTTATTGTTTTTTTTTTGGGCCAAGTAATCTATGGTTTATTGTTCCGTGTTTAATAAGGCATATTTATCTGAAAAGGTAGGGTGGAATTTCTTGCACGTCTTCAAGCCCTCCAACAATTCTATATTTTCACCAAACAAAATAACAAATGAACCCCCCCACCTGTTTTTTTTAATTAATATGTTTATTTACTTAGTTGGTTCCTTATCATAAAATCCTTCTTAATTAAAAAGTTTAGTATTGAGACTCATATGTTGGTACTTGGTAGAGTGTATATCTTTTAAATATAAGAAGTTAGTTAAGAAAATTTAGAGACAAAATATGTCAATTTCAAGAAATTGAACATTCATATTAGAACAAATTAAAATAATAACGTGAAAATTCAATTTGGGACAGAAGAATACTATATTATTTATCTACAAACAAAAAAAGCAAATAAACATATTATTTAAAAAAAAAAAAGTTTCACAAGTAAAATTCGATTAGCAAACAATGAGGTAATTAAATGATTTCAACTATTTAGAGACATCTTTTATCAAATAAAGTCTTTATATTATAATTAGTTCTGCGTTTATATATATATATATATATATATATATATATATATATATATATATATATATATATATATATATATATGTGTGTGTGTATATTTCGGAAAAAAAGAAAGAACCGTTTAGCACTTTAGCTAACCAATTGGTAAATTTGTATTATATATCTGACTGGAAACGGCCAGTAATAGGAAGTTGTTTCCAGTTAGGTGCTGTTATATATCTGACTGAAAATGCTTCCGGCTTTCGGCTACCTTAGAAAGGCATTATTCTCTTTCAGACGGCACAAAGCATGTCATTATTTCCCTCACAATTCAATCCACCATTTTCAAAGGTAACCAAAAACGCAGCTGTTCAGTTCGATATATAAGCTGGCAAATTCTCTTCATATTTGTCAAAATTGAACTTGAATCTAACTCAATTTCTCCGAAGATACTTCAAAAGGGAGAGGATTGCACAATCCTTATATATTGCAAATATACTCACAAAATAAACGATATGGAATTCTCAACAATTCATGGGAATCGGGTAGCCCAAGTGGTAAGGCTACCCGAACAAGGGGCGGAGGTCCCGTGTTCGATTCCTATATCTCCCCATAATGGGGCAAATAATTCTCCTCCTTATGAGACTTATCTTCCTCCCACAGTCATGGAAAGCATGCTTCAAATCTTACCCTATCTGAGATGCTCTCCGCTCTTCCCTCTGAGGCGATCGCCCTTGGGCGCTAGAATTCTCAACAATTCAGAATTCAAAATCCCAGTTACTGAAGCATATACTTAAATAAGTTTCAACTATCCACAAACGGCCTTCCTCTCTTTTTCTTTCACCTTCTGACGTACTATTAAAGCTTGATTTCTTCTCTGACCTACCACCCCTCTTTTTTCCTTACCTTTCCAGCAAATTTCTTTTCCTCTTCGATCATTTTCCTCCCATTAGCTTTTTGGGTAGCTTTTTGCCTTTGCTCGTTGCTGGATGACGGAGTTGGGCCTAAACTCTATTTACTGAGAGTTAGAGACCTTGAAATCTATAACTGGTTCACTCCCTTGCTCTGTGTAATCCATGTTTTTCATCAAGCTGTTCTTGCTGTTGATTTCGGTTGTTTGCTTATTTTTCCTTATTCGATTATTGTTGCATCGAACTGCTTTGATTCATGTGGTAAGAAAATGGACGCAATGGTTAGATGATCGGATTCATGTTCATCAGCACTTTAAAGTACCCGAGCTCGACCATAATGGACAACAAAATATCTTCTACCGGAAAAGTCCACCTCTATGTAAATTCTTTACAGTCCGTGGAAGATTCCGATTTCACTAACCTCTTCTCCGCTAAGAAATCTAACGAAATCGTTCTTCATTTAGACGATAATCAAGTTATCAGCGACACCTTCCTCGGTGCAAAAATCTCTTGGACTAATCACACCGGAAGTTTTCTGCTAAAAATGAAGAAAAAGGACAAGCGCCGAATTCTCCGTCCCTACCTTCAACATATCCACACCATATCTGATGATATCGAACGAAGAACGGAGGAAACAAAGCTTTTTATCAATAATCTGCCGTCTGCCGGTAACGGCTGCAGAGGACGGTGGAGATCTATTCCGTTCGCGCATCCTTCGACTTTTGACAACGTAGTCGTGGACGGAGATCTCAAGAGTAAAATCAAATCAGATCTAGACAGTTTTCTGAAATCGGAGCAGTATTATCACAAATTAGGCCGAGTTTGGAAACGGAGCTATCTTCTCCACGGTCCTTCCGGTACCGGAAAGTCAAGTTTCATAGCAGCTATGGCGAATTACCTTTCCTTTGACGTATACGACGTCGATTTATCTCGGGTAATCGACGACTCCAACCTCAAAATGCTTCTATTACAGACTACGAGTAATTCAATCATCGTCGTCGAAGATCTTGACCGATTTGAGACGGAAAATTCAACGATTTCGCTGAATGGAATGTTGAATTTTATGGACGGCATCGCGAATTCCTGCTGCGGAGATTCCAAAATTATGGTTTTCACTGTGAATAGCAAAGAGAATATTGATTCGGCGATGCTCCGGCCAGGAAGAATTGATGTTCACATTCATTTTCCGTTGTGTGATTTTAACTCGTTTAAGAGCTTAGCGAGTAGTTATCTAGGCGTAAAGGAGCATAAATTGTTTCCGCAAGTTGAAGATATGTTTCAGAGCGGTGCCGCCATAAGTCCGGCTGAGATCGGAGAGTTGATGCTGGCAAACAGAAGCTCGCCCAGCCGCGCACTGAAATCGGTGATCTCGGCGATGCAATCCAGCGGCCCGGAGGGTAAGGCCTCCGGTATCAATCTTGTGCGGAGAACGAGCGAGAGTACGTCTTCTTCGCCGCTTCCACCGTTCCCGATGTCAGAGGAGCATGGTACCGGGAAATGGAGAGAAGTGACGCCGGCTAGGGAGATCCGGAAGTTGTACGGACTGTTGCGGTTGAAAAGTAGTAACATGTCTGGACCTTTGGATCATGACTCAGAGATGATCCAACGATGATTAGGGAGTTGGTTTTTTTTTTTTTTTTTTACATTTCCTTTTTCTTTCCGGACTTGTTGATTGTAAAGATGTATTTCTATTTTTCTTTTAGTAAATTTTTCTTTTTTTTTTCTTCTGAGAGTTGAGTAAGACATCGTTTGATTGATAAAGTATATTATTGTGTTACACAAACATTGACTATTTTTAAAAGAAATGCGTTTTTCAAAATTAAAATTTTATTTTCTGTTTCGAATTGAAATAATATTCAATTACAATTTAAAATTTTTTGGGAGTCATTTGGAGAATCACGTTATTGTATTTGTTAGTTTTTTTTGAGAGTCAATTAAAATTTACTTAATTTGTAAGATGAATGTAATTTTCCCTTTTGTATTGGGATTCAAATCTCTTCCAAAGACTATAAGACGTGTGTTCGAGAGCTTGGGATTAAAAAAATAATAATAATAAATTCACATATCAAGTTAGAAGGTTTCGAGATTGTTGTTAGCTATGTAGTAGTATAATTCAAATTTCATATTGTTTGTGTAAATAATTGTGGATTTTCTGGAAGAATGAGAAACATGGGACCTTGGAGTTTTTAGTGTAAAGGACAAAATACAACAAGGTCCTGCGCTGTGTGTACTGCTCAATCATGATTGGTAATGATATCCTGCAAAGTTCAACCTCAATAATTCCGGTTTATTCGATTTTTTTTCTGGAACAGATCCTTACTTCTTTTATAAAAGACCACAATTTTCAGAATTTGGCATTTTTGGCTCTATTTGGATTGGGTTTGGGTTTGGGTTTGAGATTGAGATTGGGTTTGGGTTTTAGCGGGAGAGGCTAAAAAGTGGGCGGGAAAAATTCAAATTCAAATTCAAATTTTTTGTCAAATAATCGTTCAATTCCAAATTTTTTTCTCAAAAATTTGGAATTTGAACATCTCCTGCCAATTTTAGAGGCCAAAATTTGAATTTTTACGATTATTTGAAGAAAAAAAATTAAATTTGAATTTGAATATTTTTCGCCCACTTTTTAGCCTCTCTCGCCAAAACTCAAACTCAATCTCAATCTCAATCTCAAATTCAAATCCAATCCAAATAGAGCCTTTATCAACTTGAATTTTTGGCATTTTTATCCTTTTATGTCACTTCATCCAACGAGTGAGTTAATTATAAACGGAAATTATATTGCCATAGCAATTCTCCTCCTGCAAGAGCAATTTTATGGCAATGCCCCCTTGATTAACTTTAAACCATAAAATCAAATATTTCTCATTCCAATCTTCTCTCCACCAATCTCTCCCCCTCTCTCCAAACTTCTCTATTGTCTTTCTGCACATATTTCCCTTCTCTATTCTCTCTCCCTGCTAAAATTATGGCATTCTATACATCTTAAGAGAAGAGACTATTGCACACCCAAATGCATTGCTGCAATTTTGAGTGAAAAAAGGAAACATAATCTTGGGGAAGAAAGAAATTATCCTCCACATTGCCGCATTTTAGCCCGAACCATAGCAATAATTTCCATCGCATCATGACAAATAATTGCCACAAAAATATAGAGTTGTGGTGATTTTATAATGGTAATTTCAAGTTTAAATTAAGAATCATGAAACATTTTTCAATCTATCCCACCCAATTGAGGAATCTAGAACAACCCACATTTTCAAAATCAAAGAAAATGCAAGTAATTAGGGGTGTATTCAATTAGGATTTTAATAGATTGTAATCACATGATTTTTTATGTAATAGATTTCAGGATTGTCTCTTGAAAGATCTAAGCCCATCAAAGTAGTGTATTCAATGAGGATTTCATGATTTTTAATCACATGATTTACTAAAATCTTATAAAAAAAACTTCAATTAGAGAAAACTATCTTCTTCAGGATTGTCTCTTGAAAGATCTTAGCCCATCAAAGCACTCTTCATAAACTTAAAAAAATGGAAAGAATGTATCAATTCCTGAAAATCTAAGAAATAATCGAAAGAAAATAGATTCCATAACAATAGCAAATTTATCTCTCACTGATGGATGTAGATAGAGGAGAGTGGAGATAGAGAGGGTATAGAAGATTGCAGAGAGAAAGATTTATTTAGATGAGTATTAATTAAAAGGGTAATATTGTCACTTACAAGTAAATTGCTATTGCAGGAGGAGAGTTGCTCTAGCAGTATCATTTCCCAATTATAAAACAACTAATTATAGAGTATGAACAGTTATTTTAGTCGTTTAAATACGATATAAACGAAATCAGATTGGAAATACACAATAATAACTCCCATTTCCCCCTATGACCCATCTTTGATTATCACAGAAGTAATGATGACGGCAAGGACCTCCTTAAGGACTAGGGATGGCAATGGAGCAGATCGGGGCGGATAGTTGAAATATCCGATCCGCTCCGCGATCCGTCCCAAATCACTATTTTTTGCTCCGTGATCCGATCTGTCCGGAGCAGATCCGATCCGATCCGCCCCATTCAAATTTTTTTTTTTTAAATTTTTTTTAACAGATCTAATATGCATCAATTTGGGAGAGCATGACCACAACTGAGTTCTGTGATGAAAGTGATTAGGGGCATATATCTGAGTTCTGTGATGAAAGTTAAAACGCCTGGATTGCTAAAGAACATAGAAGAACACAGATTTGCACAGTATTTTCTCCTACAAAAGACCCCAAATTCATAAGCCCCACAACAAAAAAGTTCTTGATTTCTAGATAAAACCCCAATAAATAATTTACTCAAACATTTTCACTGTGTAGGAAGCTTGATTGAAGAAAACCCAGATAAGAAATTCACTGATTTGGGTAAAAAGAAATGACCTTTGCCTATGAACTCTCAAGAACTTCAAGAATACAACTTTTAACAATGCATTTTTCCTCCAAAAACACATAAATACTGAGGAGAAGCAAAGAGAGAAGGTGAAGAGAAGGAAAGAAAAGAGGTGGCGGTGGTAGAGCGCTAGAGAAGGAGAAGGAGAAGGGGTCGGTCGAGGGAGGTCCGCCACTGAGGAGGAAGAAACGGGGGGAAAAGGGAAAATAATTTGGGATTTTTCTTCTAGGGTTTTCCAAGAGAGTATATATAATATGGACTAAAAGTGCAATTAAATTATTAACACATAGAATCCTCTTATTATTATATATGTGCGGAGCGGATCGGGTCAGGGGTGAAATCCGAATTTGATCTGCTCCGTTCGCGGAGCGGATCTGATCTGCCCCATTTTATATACGGATCAGATCTGATTTGCCCCAAAAGCTATCGGGGCGTAACAGATCAACGGATCACGGGTCAAATTGCCATCCCTATTAAAGACTTATAAATTCATTGCTCTTTAAAGTAGGTTGCAAATGCAAATACCAAATCGAGTTGGAAAAATCACGGTTAGGTTTGCTTTTTTTCTTTTTTTAATTTGCAGGATATGTTAGGATCACTTTAAAGTTTAGCAAGGATTAGTAACCAACTTAATTACATTTATTTGATTAATGAAATGCTGCCTAATTTCTCCTTCTAGTACTTGACAGGTGAGAGGAAATGATTAACGCTCGTGCAAAATGCCTTAAATTGCACACGCAGAATAAAGTTTGACAGTTAGATAAAAAGTTTGACGGTTGACATTGTTCTGAAAAAACACTTATTAATTTCTTCTGAACATCTGTTAGTCAAAACATACATTTTTTTTTTTTGGTAGGAAAGAAATATATAGATAAACCTAGCCCGTATGGATAGGAACAAAGTTGTTAAAAAATAACTCTATCTAGCAATACCTCCTGTCCATATCCCGCCGCTAAGAGGCTAACAAAATGATGGATTTGGATGGAGGTATCAGAAATAGACCTACCGAAAGTAGCCCCCACGGGCATCCCCCACCAAAAGATGGCTAACAAATGGGGGTAAAAAGTGAGAGATAACAATGACGGAGGATGTACAAAATCCTCCTAGCTTTAGCGAGACCATCAGCACACGAGTTGGCCTCTCTAAAGATGTGAGCGAATTGTGAAATAGGTCGATGCCATTCTTGAGCGCATTCAAATTGATTGAACCCTGATATATTTTTTAGCTGAATAAGGGCACTGTGAGTCATCTTTGAAGTATTTGTTACGAAGCATATTGACCCAAGTATTATTGGTATTTTTGGTCCTCCAGACGAGTTTTGCCAAGCCAACTTTTTTAACATGCCTAGCCTTCCTGATTCCCAGGCCACCCAGCTTCTTAGGTCTTGCAACTCTATCCCATTTGACCAGGTGTATTTTCTTTTTGGCCGAAGAGCCGCCCTAGAGGAAAGCTCTATTCTCTTGATCAATCTTATCACGAGTGCAAGAAGGTATATGTAGACATTGAGAATAGTATGATAGAATCTGAGTTGAAGAAGACTGGATATGGTACGTCATCCAGAAATCGACAGAAGATTCGCTTTCCAACCTGATAATTTGGTCCTGACTTTATCTAGAATTAATTGAAAGTCTGAGTTCTTCAGTCTTGCTTGGAAGATGGGGAAACCTAGATACTTAGTGACTAACTTATCAACAAACAGGAAAATGACACAATTTCGAAATGAAGAGTGTGCTCGAAGATTTCAGCCTCAGATCAGGCCAGAAAATCAACCTCAATAAATCCAAATTCACTGGTTCAACTAACTTATCAACAAACAGGATTCGAGAGATTGAGTCCACTCTCCAGATCCAACACACTGTCATTGTCTGCCTTTCCCCAGCAAAATGACATCATCGACAAACAAAGAATGAGAAATGAGCGGTCCCTGCCTACCAATTTTAATAGGCTTCCATTTCTTAAGACTAACAGATATTTCAATACTGATGGAAATGTATTCCATACAAGATAACAAACAAGTAAGGCGATAGAGGATCTTCTTGCTTGATCCCTCTCGAGGGAAAAACCAATCAGTCGGTTCCCTATTAAACAGGATGGCCATTTTAGCAGAGCAGATAGAGTGCATAATCTACTTGATAAGCATCTTAGGGAATTTAAAAAATTCGAGGGAATCTTTGATAAAGTCTCATTCAAGCATGTCAAACGCCTTTTCTAGATCAATTTTAACTGCTATCGCGCCCTGTTTGCAAGTAGTTTTCCTAATAGAAAAGATTGCTTCTTGAACAATGATAACATTATCGGCACATCTTCTACCAGGGACGAAATTCCCCGATTAGGGGAAATGATAGAGGAGAGGAAAGGTCTAATTCTGTTCACCAAGATCTTTGAGGAGAGTTTGAATATTGTGTTGCACAAGCTTATAGGTCTAAGTTTTCCCACCGACTCAGGGTTAGCCACTTTAAGAATAAGACAAAGGAAAGTAGCATTAATCTCTTTAGAAAAATTAATTCCTTTAAAGTAGTCAATCACGAATTTGATAATCGGAATTTTAAGAATATTGCAGAAATGTTGAAAGAAGATAATGTGCAATCCACCCGGACTCCGAACTTTTTTTGAGGCTTGAAAACATACGTTTATTTCCTACAAAATAGGTGGCAATGTAGTGACATGTTTGACCCACATGTTAAGGAGTCAATCGCCTTAATTACCTCAATTGAGGTGCATGGACACATAAAAAGATTGATGTGCCAAATTTCTCAAATGAAAGGAGCAGTGATTGACACGTCTTTTTCCACAGTATGTAACACAAATAAATAAGAAAATTAAACTATTTACTTTATGAAAAATAATTCTTTTCCAGGACACATTTGCATTTTATAGCAATCGGAAAAAATGCGTATTCCGCGCTGAAACCTGAATGAAAGAGAATGATTAGCAAGAGCAGGTGGACAACTTCTTGAGCTCGCTTACTTCAAAATCTGGGCCTGAGGGGCAATCAATTTTCAAGCCTTTGAAAGAACTTGCATGAGGCCCAATGGGCTTAATAGTACTGCCACAATCCAAAGACTTCTTTGAGACGACTCCATATATTTCCTCCAAAAGCTTGAAAAAGGCCGAGTCCACATTTTCACCGCTTAGGGCGGAAGTCTCAAAGAAACAAAGGCCCTGATTCTCTGCAAACTCAACGGCATCCTCTGTCGGAACGGCCCTCAAGTCCACTAGATCAGCTTTGTTTCCGATCAACATGATCACGATGGAGTTATCTGAATGGGCCCTGAGTTCATCCACCCATCTGGCTACGTGATCGAATGTCGACCGCTTGGTTATGTCGTAGACTAGCATAGCTCCTAGAGCTCCTCTGTAGTATGCACTCGTTACCGCCCTGTATCTGCATTTGCTTAAAATAATTTTGTCATGCTCTTGTTGTTATACTGGTATATTTCAATTGAGATCTAATTAGGATATAATCTTGAAAATGCGGCGGATGTTACTCCAGGGACGAAGACTGGGGGCAAGGAGTCAGTCGCTCCCCGACATTTTTTAAAAATATACTATTAGATATAATAAATTTTACATATAGTTCGGAATATTTTTGTCAGTTTTGCCCCCCAAGATTGTTTAATGCGATTTTTTTATATAGTTCGACATACTGTTGCAGTTTCCCCCAACGCAAAATTCTTGGCTCCCTGCGTTACTCTCGGGTTGGCTCGAACATTTGACCTTATCATAAACAAGTTTGGAGTTAAAAGCAAGGCGAGTTGTGATTATTTACACTATAACTTCTTGTCGTCTGAGTGAGTTCAGAATGTAAAGTTAAAGGGATCATTATACTTTGGAGGAAGGTTATAATAGAATTTTTTTTGGGGCTTAAACACAATTAATAGAATTTCGGGATAAATAAAAAATTTGTTCACTAAAAATGCATTGCTTTCAAAATTTTATGAGGCCAGTCCCCCTACTACTCATGTAGGTCCGTACTACTTGTCCTTATGGACCTTATAATTTAAAATTTAATATGTAATCACATGGTTTCTATCTCCCTCAATAATTTATATTTAGTTATAAACTAAGAACTACAAACTCTCTGCTTAGAAACATAAACAGATCCGTAAAAGAATTTTCCATTAAAATCCCTCATTTAGCCAATATCTTGCTAGGCCCTCATTAAGCCAATACCTTGCTAGGGACCCATAGCTATTACATTAAAAATTGCAATGAAAATGGGACAGATATTCAATAGATATATACCTAGTAATACTAGTACTAGTAATAATGTCAAATAATGTGGCAAAGTTAGGTGACATTATAGTTTAGCTTTTATGATTTGTTCAATCTTTTAGGAGGGGCCAATTTGGTCAGTCCGATTCTTATGCGGAATAGATTTTTTTTCCGAAGATGAGAAATATTTTTTTTTTTTTGTGAAAAACATGTTTTTTTGGCAAAAAAAAAGGTGTTCGGAGATCATGTGTGTTTTTTTTTTAAAATCAATTTCAGTCGTAAAAAAATTAATTCAACGGGTGAGAATCCATTTTATAAATACCCATTTCTCACTGGAGCCGTGGTGCAATTTGGTTGCTTCACTGTTTTACCCGCCTCCTCAGCCACAGAGTAGACCTCTACTTCCCCTGTTGACTAAAAAATGGACGCAGAGACGAAGATAAGGGCAGGTGATTGCAGTTGCTCCTATGAAATTTTTAAAATTTTTACTAGATATAATAAATTTTATATGTAATTTGAAATATTTAATTAAATTTGTTCCCAACAATTTTTTATATATAGTTTGATATATTTTTGTAATTTTTTGTCCATCAACTTAAAAATACTGATTTAGTCTTTGAATGGAGGAGCACATCTTCTACTACATTCTCCATTTCTACATTTATTATTAGTCCGACTCAAATTGAATGTTCATTTTCTAACAGAACGAAATAGTAAAGAGCAGAAAGAAGCTCAAGTAGTAAAAAACAAGCAAGATAAAGTATAGGTTGAAGAGAGAGAGGGCTGACCTTTCTTGACCAGCAGTATCCCAGATCTGGGCCTTGATGAGTTTAGACTTAATAGTAACAGTCCTAGTCTGGAATTCCACTCCTATGGTGGATTTAGAATCAAAGTTGAACTCATTCTTGGCAAATCTTGACAATATTTGAGTCTTCCCCACCGCTGAATCCCCAATCACCACCACCTTGAACACGTAATCTATCTTTTCTTGTTCCCCATTCTCACGGCCCTGATCCTCCTTCATTTTTCCCACACTGCAACTGCAAGCACAAGATCGGAATTTCCCTTTACTAGTAGTATTATAGCAGAATGTTTGTGCAGTGTTTCAACTTTGAAGAGGAATGGAGCGAAATTGTAAAAGACGGGAAAGAGGAGTTAAGGATGGGGGCCTCTTGTCTTACGAGGTTACTATAAAAAGATCTTCTATCTCATTTTATATTTTCTAACCCCGAATTCGGACAACTGATTAAAGTTGTTATATGTTTTACTGTTGACTAATGTTTAGTTTTCTCAGTGAAAATCAATTTTTGTGGAATTTTTCCGCTGTGATAGATCTCCGTGTAAAAAAATAATATTGATCAAATCTTCCACACTTATTATTGATAGAATAGAAAATGAAAAAAAAAAAAAATAATGGAACAAAAGATTTAGTGTAGATGACGACCATTATTCCTGTTTTAAAAAGCGTAATTCCAGCCGAGAATTACTCATGTTATGATGGCTTTAAGATGGTTCCCCTGTGTATATATGCTCCACTTATCATTATTTTAGTTAATAACAAAAATAAGAATTTGGTTGTTTGACCACTTCATTGGACCCCCTGCTGTGATCACACATTTCTTCTTTAAGTGGGGGCCTCTTCATTATTTTCCCTGGACCCTTTTGCACCAGCTTGATGTATCTTTTTATTTTGAATGTTCATGTTTTATACAAAATAATTAAAAAAGTTCAATTCAAAATAAAGAAAGTAATATTTATTTTGAAACAAAAGAAGGGAGCAATGGAAACAATAATTTCTGATACAACAATATAACAATAACATAATTTATTAAATTTTTAATAATTAGAAGTATGACATGGGAGAAATAGGAGATAGACATACATTTGACATTAAATGTAAGAATTGCAACCTAAAATACCATTGAAATAGTACATTAAAGACTGACTTACCATTTGACAATAAAATCGGAAAGTAAATACTTACAATATATCTTTGAATCATATATTCAAATCAAATTCGAAAGGCATAAAAAAGACGGACTAAAAAATCATTTTAATTTATTGAAGCCCTGCTGTAGGGGGTTTGTGGGGGCTCCAAAGGAAAGATAATGGGATCAATGATGTATCAGACCTTTTATGAGACTCCATGGCCTTGTTTGAGAAATTAAGGCGTTGTCCCGTTGAAACTTTTCTTTTCTCTTTTACTATTAACTTTTACGTCAGCAGCTCTCGCATGGGACGCTGAAAATTCTGCTATAGTGCAGCCACGATCCCGAGCTTTGGATTTTATACTTTTTGATCCAACGATCGTATCAAAATAGAGGGTATTTTAGGGATAAACTTTGCGTGTTACTTTTTGTTTCGATGAGAGAGAAAAGTTATGGTGAACAAAAACACATGTTCTTCGTTGAGAACACATATGTTTTTGTTCGACGCAAATTTTCTCTCTCTCCTCGCTAACTCAATCGATGTGACGGTTACAGTGTTACTTTTTGTTCAGGAGGAGAGAGAAAAGTTGCAGTGAAAAAAACACATGTTTCTTCTTGTAGAACGCGTTTCTAACCAAAAACACATGTTCTCTAAAGCACATGTTCTCTAAAGAAGAACATGTGTTTTTGTTCAGCCGCAACTTTTTCTCTCTCCTCCTCGGTAACCCAATCATTTATTTGTAAAATTACATATGTACCCTTTCATTATATAACATTTGTTTTTTTATTATTTTTTATTGTCAGCCGCAACTTTTCTCTCTCCAGATCTGGACCGTTCAAAATTCCATCCGACGGCTAGGATGGTTCCGCAGGTGCAGAACTTTGAGCGTTCCGCAAGGAGCCGGACTGTAACTTTTGAAGGCGTTGAACCCGTTTACTCATTGCTGGAATTTCTCTATGCAGAAACTACTGATACAAACAAACCTACAACCACAAGAAGAGGCTAAACACACTTGCTGCAAAGCAAACAAGGAAGTCTTGAATCAAAATGGATAAATAAAACTGTTAAAAAATAATAAAATAACTTATATTTAAATGTCTCCTTTTCTATTTAAAATGAGAAATTTAATTTCAAACGGAGTGAATGGGGTGAATTTGATTTTGATCCCTATAAATGGCTCACAGTGTCAAGTTCGTCCCTGAAATTTCAGAAATGTCAATATCGTCCCTAGAAATGGCTCACAGTGTCAAGTTCGTCCCTGAAAATAGGTTGCAGTTTCAAGTTCGTCCTTGAAATTACAGAAATGTCAACCTCGTCCCTTTGAAATGGCTCACAATGTCAAGTTCGTCCCCGAAATATCTAAAATATCAACCTCCATACCAAGTGATGTTGCGATCTTTATAAGTTATATGAGTTAATAGCTATTTATAACGCTAAACTATTTACGAATTTCTCTTTATAGTACTAAACTATTTTTTTATCTAAATATGTCACTCAACTATTTACGTTTATCTAAAAATGTCACTCAACTATTTACGTTTATCAAAAAATATACAACCACCCATCTTTTGGGTGTTTTCCGGCCAGTGATGTCACGTGAGTTGCTTCAGAACATGAACAAAGGCGAAAAGGAAAAGAAATATTGGAAACGTCAGGCCATAACTGCTTAATTTGACAGATCCGTTTTCTCTTGCAACAACAAATTAAGCAGTTATCGCCCGACGTTTCCAAGATTTCTTTTCCTTTTCGTCGTTGTTCATGTTCCGAAGCAACTCACGTGACATCGCTGGCCGGAAAACACCCAAAAAAATGGGTGGTTGTATATTTTTTGATAAACGTAAATAGTTGAGTGACATATATAGATAAAAAAATAGTTTAGTACTATAAAGAGAAATTCGTAAATAGTTTAGTGCTATAAATAGTTATTAACTCTAAGTTATATATATAACTTCTAAAGATCGAAACATCACTTGGTTCTAGTTTCAATATAATCGGTTTTAAATTTCGTTTACGAAATATTAGTATCCAGAAGATATGATAAAAAAAAACAACGGCCTCTTTTCTCAAGAATATAATAGAGCGTAAAAATATATATACAAAAACGTCTACAGATTGCAACATCACTTAGTATGGAGGTTGATATTTTTGAAATTTGAGGGACGAACCTGCCACTGTGAGTCATTTCTAGGGACGAGGTTGATATTTCTGCAATTTCAGGGACGAACTTGAAACTGCAAATTATTTTTAGGGACGAACTTGACACTGCAAGCCATTTCTAAGGACGAGCTTGACATTTCTGTAACTTCAAGGACGAACTTGACACTGCGAACCAGTTACAGGGACCAAAATGAAATTCACCCGAGGTATGACTAAACTACCGATTAGTCCTTGACGTTTGGTGAAACTTCAAGTGCATCCTCTATATCCATTAAAATATAACCATTAACCTCTTGTTAGACTATACTACAACTGGGTTCCTCGAATCAGTCTTTTAAGTTAAAGACGATTCGATCTGACATCATAAAACTTGTCCACGTCAGTACAAAATTGGATTGCTTGAATGCATCTTTGCCTAAAAGACAAATTCAAAGAATGCAATTTGGCCATAAAAATTGTCTAATAAGAAAGGATAGTTTTGATATGTACCAGGTCTATTGGACCATGTAGTTCAAAATTAACCACATCACTATAAAATGAGGAGAGAAGTAATTATGTAGTGATGTGGTCAGTTCTGCACCACATGATCCATGTAGACCTGTTCCATATTAGAAAAATCCAATAAGAAATGATAACTATGCAAGATCATCTACAAATAGGTGGTCATTCAGATAAATTGTCAGGAATTATCGGGTCACTTTGGTATGGACCGATCCTTGTGGGATTGACCCCACAACACATGAGTTGAGATAGAGCCTACCTACAAAGTAGAATCCCCGCTTCAAATAATGTAAAATGATTATGAGGCCCGTCCCACAAGTACCGGTCCATATTAGAATTTTCCTGAATTATCTTATAATATGGCTACTGTTGACTTTTCCTTACAGAGTCTTCTCCGACGTCACTGGTAGTACCAGTTGAATAAGTTCTTAGAACCAAACTTTACTCGTTTTGTTCAATCCCACTTCCTCTTCTTCCTCCTCAAATTTTCGATCTTTTTCCCTTCTTCAATCGGATAACAGCACCAATAATTTCTTCCTTCTGTTTGAGTTTGAGGCCTCTGAGACAACCTTCTAACTATTGACGGTAACGTTTTCTGGTTCCCTTTTTCATCTTTTGCTTCAGTATTTTACCCCCTACCGTGCTTGAATCTTTATTCTTACTTTTTGTGTTCTCTTATTTTTGCAGAACTTTATATAGAAAAGCTCAAATTTATGCCTCCTGATTCTTGATCGCATTATCCTCTTTGATGGGTTCTGTTTGTTAGCTGAGAAGATTAAGAATATGTTATAAAAATTGGACCTTTGGGTTATTACATAATTTTCCTTGTATCAGTTTCTTGATTCATGCTAACGACCTTTCTTTGATTCATGTAGGCTACCCCAATTACGTGGGATTAAGGCTTTGTTGTCGTTGTTGTATTAGTTTCTTTATTTTCTCAGCTGCATTCAAATGTTTTGGTTCTTACTGTTCATGCATCAGATAGTTCTCTGACTAGTATTCTTAGGAATGGAATAAATTTAGGGTTATTTGAGCAAAATATGGATTGGCAATATTGTCCCCAAACCGTATAGTTTAGCTGCTTCAGTGTCGTGGGGTATGATCTAATTGATAGTGGCTGAGGAACTTTTAGCTGTTTGAGAAATGGTGTTTGATTTGATCACTAATGCCTCTTTTGGACCTTTTGATGAAATCCTCAGTCAGACTATAGAGGGCATAATTGAGATAATACTTGCTTCTAAAAATGTTCTTATTGACAAGAAAAGTTTTGGAGAACTTTCATCTTACTTGGATAGGCTTATCCCTCTTCTTAAGGAGTTGAATAAGAAGAACCTTAGCGATTACGAAGGATTGAGAAATTTTGTTGAAATTCTTAACCGAGAGGTGAAAGCGGCGAAAAAGCTAATTTCAGAATGCAGTGAAAGAAACAGAGTTTATCTTTTAATGAATTGTCGTTCTATTGCTAGGCGCATTGAGAAAATTACTAGAGAGATTAGTCAAGCTTTGAGTTGCATTCCCTTGGCCACTTTGGACATTTCATCAGGGATTAAAGAAGAGATATCTCAGCTAGTTGCATTCATGCACGCTCTCGAGTTTAAGGCTTCCATTGCCGAAGAAGAAATTTTGGAGAAAATAGAGTTAGGAATGCAGGAGAGGATCATTCAGCGTTCATATGCCAATAATTTATTGGTTGCAATTGCGAAGACTGTTGGAATTTCAACTGAAATATCTGTATTGAAGAAGGAATTTGAGGAATTCAAAAAGGAGATAGAAAATGCAAGGTTGAGGAAAGATCATGCCGAAGCCATACAGATGGAGCAAATAATTGCTTTATTAGGAAGAGCAGATGCCACACACTCTTGGGAGGACAAAGAGAAGAAATACTTCATAAAGAGTAGATCTTTAGGTTCTCAACCACTGGAACCTCTCCAATCATTTAACTGCCCAATCACCAGGGAAGTAATGGAAGATCCCGTGGAAGCTCCTTCTGGCCATACATATGAGAGAAGTGCGATAGAGAAATGGTTGGCGGATGTAAAATTATGTCCTGTGACCTCGACCCCTTTGGACACTTCAATGTTGCGGCCTAATAAAACTCTTCGGCAGTCTATTGAAGAATGGAAGGATAGGAATACCATGATCATCATTGCTTCCCTCAAATCAAAACTATCTTCAGAAGAGGAGGCAGAAGTGCTCGATAGCCTTGAAAAGTTGAAGGATCTATGTGAGCAAAGAGAAATACACAGAGAATGGATAGTATTGGAGAACTGCATTCCTGGTCTTATTAAGCTTCTTGATTTGAAAAATCGAGACATCAGAAGTCATGCTCTAGATATACTGTGTATCCTAGCAAAGGATAGTGATGAAACTAAGGTAGTTTTTACATCATTTTTCGTTGTTCAGATTCATATATCTATGTTTTATCTAATAAATGCACTAGCGCGAAATGTTATGCAGGAGATTATTGCAAAAGTTGACAATGCAATACAATATATTGTTCGCTTTCTTGGACGTCGAGTTGGCGAAAGGAAGTTGGCTGTGGGATTACTACTTGAACTATCGAAAAGTGAATCAGTACGTGAGTGCATCGGGAAGGCCCAGGGATGTATACTTCTGCTGGTAACCATGTCAAAAAGTGAGGACAATCAAGCTTCCCAAGATGCAAAGGATGTTTTGGAAAATCTATCCTACTCTGACGACAATGTTATACAGATGGCAAAAGCTAATTATTTCAAGTATCTTCTGCAACGTCTTTCAACAGGTTGTCTTTAGAGGATATCATTCTCTTTATCTTTCTGATTTACATCTTTACTATCTAAAGGACTGTTTTTGACGCGTTTATTTGAAGTTTACTAGCTTGATACCCCTTTTTCTGATGCTATATTGTCCTATATTCCAATTGTGTTGTCTTGTTTAGTTCTGATTCTTGAAAGTGGAAACCCTTAGATGTTCCACTATTGGCCACTTCTTGCAGCGAGTCTTGCACAGAATGTTACTCTCTCTGTCCAAATATAAGAGCCGTAGTTTCATTTTTTTTTCCCACTGTGAGATTAGCTTTTCAAGACTAAAAGTTTCCATATAATAGCACTCTTCTTGAATTATATGGTCATTCAAATGTTGTTTCCATATGTGGAACTCTAGAATATACTGGTCGCTGCAATTTTCTGTTACTCTTGACTGGAGATTAAGATATTTCCCCCATTCCCGTTCCCCTTAAACAGGACCAGATGATGTCAAGATGAAAATGGCAAAAGTATTGGGAGAGATAGAGTTTACTGATCCTAATAAATCATCTCTCTTTGAAGAAGGTGTTCTGGATTTACTACTTTGCTTGGTGTCACATGGTAATATTGAGATGAAAAAGGTTGCCACTAAAGCCTTTTTAAACCTATCAAGCTTGCTGAAGAATGGCCAGGAGATGATAAGACAAGGCGCGGTGCGTCCGTTGCTTGACATTCTTTATCGCCAATCATCATCATCGCCAAGCTTGCGTGAGCTTGTAGCCGCAACTATCATGAATCTTGCTCTCTCAACTACTTGTCAAGATTCTTTGGAACTGCAGTTCTCCCTGTTGGAATCTGAAGAGGATATAATCCAACTATTTTCCTTGGTTAACTTCACAGGGCCTGCTGTGCAGAAAAATGTTCTCTGTGCCTTGCATGCCCTTTGCCGATCTCCATCTGCAGCTACTGTCAAAGCACATTTGAAAGAGGTATACATTTCGTGGGAAATGTAATTCCTTTTCTTTAATTCTTTTGCATTTTATCCTTTTAGTACATGCAGCATGAGGTATACATTCTGTGTCAAATATATTTCCTTTTATTTTCATTATTTTCTTGTTCCCGTATACAATAGACAGCCAAAAAAAACGACAAAAAAAGAAACCAAAAGGACGTCTTGGCTCTGTCCCTAGTTCCCTAATTGCAGGTGATAATACCTTGATGTGGAGTTTCTTGACTTTACAAGATAATGATAAATGTTTTCTCAACCCCTCTTCTCCTGCTGGTACGCAACAAGCAAAACGACGTCCACTTTGTAGTAACTGCATCTAATTACTTTGATTTTTAACTGCCATAACTAAGTTTATAGTCTGATGTTGCTTCGTTGTCGATACTGATCATGGAGAAGTTTACGTCTCTTACCAATTTCCAGTGCTCGGCTGTGCAAGTATTGGTACGACTATGTGAGCACGATGATACTCAAGTGCGGGCAAATGCTGTTAAGCTGCTTTGTTGCTTGACTGAAGATTGTGATGAAGCCACTATTCATCAGCACTTGGAACAGAAAACAATTGAAACATTACTCAAAATTATAAAAGATTCTGAAGACGAAGCAGAGGTTATTTCTGCATTGGGTATTATATCTTACCTTCCTGTTTCTACACAATTCTCTCAGTGGCTGTTGGATGGATGTGGTCTTCCAATCATTTCCAGTTTTCTTTCCGATGGGAAACAAACTGGTCACCATAAAAATCAATTAATACAGAATGCTGTTGGAGCCTTGAGTCATTTCACGGTTCCAACAAATATTCAGTCACAGAAGATAGCAGCCGAAGCTGGCATCATTCCGGTGTTGGTACAATTGCTGGAAACCGGAACTAGCCTGACAAAAAAACGAGCTGCTATTTGTGTTGCTCAGTTTTCCGAGAGTTCTTGCGATCTGAGTAGGATAATTCCGAAGCGTCAGAGTTTCTGGTGCTTCTCAGCTTTGCCAGATGCAGGGTGCCGTGTTCATCAAGGCATCTGCACGGTTGAGTCCTCATTTTGCCTTGTGGAGGCCGATGCAGTAGGTCCTCTGGTGAGAGTTCTCGAGGAGACAGATTCCGAAGCATGTGAAGCTTCTTTCGATGCTCTGTTGACTTTGATTAAAGGCGAAGGACTGCAAAATGGCTGTAAGGTACTCGCAGAAGCTAATGCCATACCCTCTATGATAAGACTGCTGAGCAGTTCTTCTCCAAGATTGCTGGAAAAGGTTCTGCGTTCTTTAGAAAGAATGTTTCGTCTGTTGGAGTTCAAACAGCAGTATGGACCCAAAGTGCAGATGCCTTTGGTTGATTTGACTCAAAGAGGAAACAGCCAGATAAAGTCTTTGGCAGCAAAGATATTAGCTCAGTTGAACGTGCTTCACGAGCAGTCCTCTTACTTCTAGGAAAATTATAGACTATTTTATTTTCTTGGTCGTTCCTTCGGAAGGGCTCTGTGGTTTCTTGAATTCCCGGAGATAATTGAATCAGGAACTATCCCGGTAAAGGATGGGAACTTCCAACTTCTGATTTGGGATATTGAAGCTCGTGCTTGGGTTTTCGCTACAAAGAAGAAGCACAAATGCCATTGATGAGGAGTGACCTGACTTATTCTTTTTCAAGCTGCCATGGTTGTCATTGCGTAGCTTGGATCAGCAGAAGAAATCCTGCTTGGTTCGTCGGTGAAAGAAAAAAGGCTAGTAATTTTTTTTATAGTTCTGTTGTATATAAATTATTATTTTTTTCCCCATCACTTGTATCTCCACACACACACGTAATTCTTTCTTTAATTACTTAATTTAACCGACTTCAATTACTTGAGATTAAAGCTTTACGGTGGTGGTTGTATCAGAATTTATATGCATCTCGAATAAACTGCATTATTTTTAGACTTGTCACAGGGCATAAGCTAAAGAAAGAATCCCCAAAGAAACAGAATTTTGGAGACTGAAACGAGAGGCATTTGATTCTTTAGTTGGAATAACTTTTGGTGCATTTTTTTCTCAATTTCTTTATTTTCTTAATGAAGAAAGCGAGAATAGAACCTCCGAGCTTCGGGTACTAAAGTTCAGATCTCCACAAGGATTAGTTTCTCATTTCACTTGTGTAGTTGATGTTATGTTCAAGATCTCAAGGGGTTGGATCGTACTTTGGGCAAGAGTCGGATTCTTTAGTTGCTTTGCTGGTCGAGTTGAATTAGTCTCACTACTGACGACCCACATCCGTAGGTAAGAGAATAGAATTTCATGCTCATTCCATGGAAAGTGGATAACTGAGGAGGAAATAAAGAATCGAATTTATACTTTGGGACCCTACAAGCAAGAATACAAAGCAATGCTCAAGGAAAATAGGCATCCAGTATCCTAATTGGATCTCCATATATAGGTTTTGCTGTTTTCCCATATTAAAAAAAAAAGGAGTCGTGATGTGCCTTCTCTTTTTTTAATGATTTTTATAACAAAAAAAATGACTTGGTGCTGCTAGTTAAGGAAGTTTCCTGGAAATTCGGTTGTAAAATAAAATAAAGACAGAGCATAAAGGGCAATTCAAAATGTCACTGCTACCAGAAAGTCAATTTGCCCCTTCCACAAATTATTAATAATAATCCACTACTTTACTCAACTTTATTATTAATACTCCCTCTGTCCCAAATTATCTGTACACTTTGATAAATACACGGGTATTAAGGATTTGATGATTTTGATGGTAAAATATAAGTAAAAGTCTAAAATACCATCATTAATTTTATTATTTTGATTTAAAATTTATATCTTTCTCTCTCCTTCCTCTCACATAAAATGTAACTACTTCTTAAATATGTGTTAGAAAGTGATAATTTAAATTAAGTAAGAGCATTCAATGAAGAGTTGCAAGAAGGGTAAATTTGGAAAAATTGTCATTAATACATACTTCATTTAGAAAGTGGACTGTTAATTTGGGACAAATAAAAAAGGAAATATGGACAGTTAATTTGGGACGGAGGGAGTAATAATTTAAGTATAAATTCATTTTTCCTAAAAAGTATATAATTTATAGGTGTATTTGGATTATGTTTTGTTGAAGAATTTTTATCTTAGAAAACGTAAAAGTTGAGAGAAAATGTGAGACCCACCCATTTTAAAAAATTTCGATTTAAAAAGTGGAAACCAAATACGTTGGTCGAAACCTAGAAAGATAGATAGATATTAATTGAACGACTACGATTTGATTACATTTTTACTATCCCAAAATAAGTATTCGCTTTCTATTTTACTAGTTTATTTCAAAATGAATAATAATAATAATATTAATAATAATAAAAAAGGTGAACACTTGACAGAGAGGCAAATCACCTAACAACAAATGCCTGTTTCGGTTGTCCAATTATATTAACAAGTACACTACCAACCAGCCTAAAATAGACAATGTTATGATAACATTGATGTACATATCGTAATTTAATTATTAAAATATTCTTAAAATAGAAGGTAAAGTCATGTAATGTTATTGGTAACTTCAATATGACAAATATGTCACGATTTAATTCATTCACTAACTCTAGAAATTGATCATCAAGTGCTTGGCCCGGGTTCGATACCCTCCGCCAGCGTGCGATATGCTTTAAAAAGTTGGCTCCCTTCTAGGGTTGATCTCTCCCCGCTCATGGGGTTGTTCTCTCCCTGTTCATGGGGTTCCACCGCTTTCAAAAAAAAAAAACTCTAGAAATTGAAAAGTGAAAATCATTAAAACACAATTCCCTCCAAGTCAAACAAACATAAAAAGAGAATTCTTGTGGGGCATGATAGTAATTTTCAGATTTCCTGCGACCTTTTGAAATTTAAATTAAAAAAAAACCTCTCATTGTGGTAACTGCAGAAGAAGGAAGAACAACAGAAAATTCAGAAGCCACTACTTTGAAGGGTCTCCATCTTCCCTCAATATATTATTATTCATTTTGAAAAGAAAAAACCTTTGCAAACAAGAATATTCTGTGACTCCTTCTCCTTTTCCTTTTCTATATATATTCTTTTAAATTTCTTCCCCCATAATAGTTGCTTTGTCTGAAAGCAATCTTTTTTTTTAAGGTTCATTTCATCATACAATATAAATTCTTCCTCAATCTTACTTCCTCAACTTGTTGATTATCAGTTTCTTTCTGGGTTTTGCCTGTAACTGCCAAAGCTTGAATCTTTTTCACAATTGGTAAGAATTAAGATCATACATTCTATGTTCCATGCAAAAATCTTACTGGGCTCTTCTTTTTCATATTATTGATAAAGTCCAGAAATTTACTTAATTCTCTGTGCTGGGATTCTTGGTTTAATTAAGGTAGTACTAGTAAGGGAACAGGCAGTTGGATATTTATTGTTACCAGAGTTTGTTGGGTTGTCATATAGAATGATCATAAAGTTCTTAACTTGATGGAGATGTTCTTCTTGAAATATTTAATTATTTTTCAGTTATTGCCTAGGACACTGAGCAATTTTACTAATATTATCTTTTTAATCTGGTAGTATTTGTTTTTATTTTCTTTAGTACTACCAAGGAAGTGCTACTGGTAAGACAGTAAGAATATCCCTCTTTTGTTTACTTGCTCTGCCCTCTTTTTGAATTACTGATTGGAATTCTTGTTTTGGTTGCTGAAATTGTTTCTTCATTTGAATTGTGTGTAGGGACTACAAATGAATCGTAACAAATTGTTTTAAAATACGAGTTGGAATAGTATAATTCAAACTTATGATGGAGGAATCTCTTGATGAAAAACCGTTCCCGGCATGGTCATGGTCTGTTGAAGAATGTTTAAAAGAGTATTTAGTGAAAATCGATAAGGGTCTAAGTAGTTACGAGGTTGAGAAGCGGCGGGAGAAATATGGTTGGAATGAGCTCCAGAAGAAGAAAGGGAAGCCCCTATGGCGGCTCGTTCTCGAACAATTTGATGATACACTGGTGAAGATTTTACTCATCGCAGCCTTCATTTCGTTTAGTTTAGCTTATATACATGGAAGGGAAACTGGAGAATCGGGGTTGGAAGCGTATGTAGAACCGCTTGTAATCATCTTGATACTAGTTCTTAATGCAATTGTTGGGGTCTGGCAAGAGAATAATGCGGAAAAGGCTCTTGAAGCACTCAAGGAGATGCAATGTGACTCTTGCAAAGTCATGAGAGATGGATATTTAGTTCCTGATTTTCCGGCGAAAGAGTTAGTGCCAGGGGACATCGTGGAACTTCGTGTCGGTGATAAAGTGCCTGCTGACATGAGAGTTGCGGTTCTCAAAACCTCAACATTGAGAGTTGAGCAGAGCTCATTAACCGGGGAGGTGATGCCCGTCTTAAAAGGCACCAATCCAATATTTTTAGATGATTGTGAACTGCAGGAAAAAGAAAATATGGTCTTTGCAGGAACGACAGTGGCGAATGGTAGTTGCATTTGTATTGTAATAACAACTGGTATGCAGACTGAGATTGGCCAGATACAGACACAAATACACGAGGCCTCCTTGGAAGAAAGCGATACTCCTTTGAAGAAGAAGCTTGATGAATTTGGTAATAGGCTTACTAGTGCAATTGGCGTTGTATGCCTTGTTGTTTGGGTTATCAACTACAAGTACTTTCTCTCTTGGGAAATTATCGATGGATGGCCGACAAATTTCAAGTTTTCTTTTGAGAGATGCACGTACTACTTCAAAATAGCCGTCGCCCTTGCAGTTGCAGCTATCCCAGAAGGTCTTCCAGCAGTAATCACAACTTGTCTAGCTCTCGGGACAAGAAAAATGGCACAGAAGAATGCAATAGTAAGGAAGCTTCCAAGTGTGGAGACTTTAGGGTGCACTACTGTCATTTGTTCAGACAAAACTGGGACCTTGACAACAAATCAGATGTCCGTGGCGGGGTTCTTCACTTTGGGAGGAAAAACTACAGCCTCTCGAGTTTTTCGTGTTGAAGGTACAACTTATGATCCTAAAGATGGAGGAATTGTGGACTGGAATTGTTACAATATGGATGCTAACCTGCAAGCCATGGCGGAAATATGTGCTTTGTGCAACGACGCTGGAGTATTTTGTGATGGCCGGCTGTTCAGAGCAACAGGACTTCCCACCGAGGCAGCTCTTAAGGTTTTGGTTGAAAAGATGGGAGTTCCAGATGGTAAGGCAAGGAGCAAAATACTTGATGCAGAGCTCGCTGCAAACTATTTGGTTGATCACATCACAGTTAAATTAGGTTAGCAAAAACTGGCATTGACTGATCTCCTTGAGTATATTTCTATTTAGGTTTAACATATCTCTGATGTACAGGCTGCTGTGAGTGGTGGGCAAGAAGATCGAAGAGGGTTGCCACTCTGGAATTTGATCGTGTTCGCAAATCAATGAGTGTTATTGCACGGGAGCCAACTGGACAGAATCGACTTCTTGTCAAGGTAAATTATTTTCTTCCTGTGCATGTTTTCTAAGTACTGACATATATAGAAGAGTTACACCAGAGAGACGCTGGAGTTTATGAAAAGCTTTGCCATGCTAGTTTTAACAGTGTCCTAGGAACTTTATTAAGATTAAAACTATCCATTCCATGTTTACAACACAATTGATTGTAGGATTTCATCTTCGTTGCTCATTCATGACTTTGTGCATGCCCTCGTGATGATTTAATTCCTGTATGTTTAATCTAAAATTAATGATGAAGGGTGCCGTTGAGAGTGTGCTGGAGCGTAGTATGTACGTGCAGCTAGCAGATGGATCAACTGTCCCAATTGATGAGCCATGTCGACAACTATTGCTGCTGAAGCATTCAGAAATGAGCTCGAAAGGATTGCGATGCTTGGGATTGGCATATAAGGATGAGTTGGGAGAGCTTTCGGATTACTATTCTGAGGCCCATCCTGCACATAAGAAGTTGCTTGATCCTTCCAGCTATTCCTCGATAGAAAGTAATCTAGTTTTTGTTGGGGTAGTTGGTCTACGGGTGAGCAGCCCTATTATATTGTCTTGTTCTTTATCTTGGTCCATTCTTGGATAACCTTAGAATTTTATGTAGCATTGTTACTGAAAGTAAAAGTGAATTAACAGGACCCTCCACGCGAGGAAGTTCATCGAGCAATTGCAGACTGTAGAGGAGCTGGGATCAAAGTGATGGTGATAACCGGTGATAATAAGTCCACTGCCGAGGCTATCTGCCGTGAAATTCAATTGTTTTCTCAGGGTGAGGATCTGGGACAGAAAAGTTTTAGTGGCAAAGAATTCATGGCATTTTCTCCTTCAAAACAAATAGATATATTATCGAAACCTGGCGGGAAGGTTTTCTCCAGAGCTGAGCCAAGGCACAAGCAAGAAATTGTAAGGATGCTAAAGGATATGGATGAAGTGGTTGCAATGACTGGAGATGGTGTCAACGATGCCCCTGCACTGAAACTTGCTGATATTGGGATCGCCATGGGCATAACTGGAACTGAGGTCAGAGATTTGAGATTTCTAGGCCAAAGTTGCTTCATTTCTCTCTTCTTCTTTTTTTGGAATTTAAACTAAGATAATTTTCATTAGGTTGCGAAAGAAGCATCAGATATGGTTCTTGCAGATGATAATTTTAGTACAATAGTATCTGCTGTTGCAGAGGGTCGTTCAATTTACAACAATATGAAAGCTTTTATCAGGTAGGCGATCCAGTGTTAAATCATTATGCAGTTGATTAGCAGATATGAAACTTATATTGTTTTCCAAGTGCAGATACATGATATCGTCTAATGTTGGGGAGGTCATATCAATCTTCTTAACTGCTGCTATTGGGATTCCAGAATGTATGATACCTGTGCAGCTTCTGTGGGTAAACTTGGTTACGGATGGCCCACCTGCAACAGCTCTTGGATTTAACCCTGCTGATATTGACATAATGCAGAAACCTCCTAGAAAGACCGATGATGCTCTGATAACCTCTTGGGTTTTCTTCCGTTATTTGGTTAGTTTCGATTAGTATTTTATGACGAATTGATGTAGAATCTCAAGAAACTGATCATCATTTAGCTGTTAATAATTATTTCCTGATGACGATTATAGGTTATTGGTTCATACGTTGGAATTGCTACGGTTGGCGTTTTCATCGTGTGGTACACACAGGCTTCCTTTTTGGGTATTAACCTCATAAGCGATGGCCACACACTCGTTGAATTCTCTCAGCTTCGCAACTGGGGAGAGTGCTCATCGTGGTCAAATTTTACCGCGACTCCATTTACGGTCTATGGGGGCCATGTTGTTACCTTTTCAAACCCTTGCGACTATTTCTCTGCTGGTAAAGTGAAGGCAATGACCTTATCTCTGTCTGTCCTGGTGGCGATTGAGATGTTTAATTCCCTCAATGCCCTCTCGGAAGACAATAGTTTGATAAAGATGCCTCCATGGAGGAATCCTTGGCTTCTTGTTGCAATGTCAGTCTCATTCGGCCTACACTGCCTGATTCTTTACGTGCCTTTCCTGGCGGATGTGTTTGGGATAGTTCCGTTGAGTTCAAATGAATGGCTTCTTGTTCTCTTGGTTTCAGCTCCAGTGATTCTCATTGATGAAGTCCTCAAATTTGTGGGAAGAAGAAGAGGTTTGAGAAGAAAACTGAAGACAGCATAGTACAGTAGTTCCTTTGCACTAATATGATCATCAAAATGTATTTTTATATTATTGTTACGATAGAAATTACAGCAAAAATGAATATTGGATCTTAGTTTACAAGATGGTGAATCTGTAATGTTCATTAAAAGAATCAAAATCATCGGCATCGATTGTATGTCCATGAAGCTTCATTTGTAGATGGACATAATCCAATATTTGCATATATTTCATCAGCTTTCGATGAGATTTATTATCCACAATGAATTTATGGATTTGGCCTCCTAACTCAATGGAGCTAATACACGATGATTTAATTTTTTTTTATGAATTTGACTAAAATAAAGATTATTCATATGTCTAAATAGTTGAAAAATCCGAACTCGACGTCTCTCAATATGTGATGGTTAGTACACGATATTGTCACGACGTTACTAAAATCGAGATTATTCATCGGTCGCAAACAAGTGAAAAATCCAAGCACAACGACCATAATCCGTGATGGTTAGTACACGATTTTATCTGAACTTGACTAAAATTGATAGCTTTCACAGGTTGCAACAGTTGAAACATTCGAGCATAACGACCCAAAATCCGTGATATCGTACATGTGATTGTCAGAACTTGACTAAAATCGAGATTGTCCGCCATTCGAAAACAATTGAAAAAATTCAAGTCCGACTACTCCAAATCTGATGATGGTTAGTACGCGATTTTTTTATGAATTTGATTACAATCGAGATTATTCACCAGCCGCAAGAATTTGCAAGGACTTGACTAAAAACATGATCATTCATCGGTCGGCAATTGTTGAAAAATCCGAGTCTGACGTCCTCAAATCCGTGATGGTTAGTACACGATACTGTCAGAACTTGACTAAACTTAGGAGTATTCATCGGCCACAACAGTTAAAAAATCCGAGCCTTACGTCTCCAAATCCGCGATGATTAGTACACGATATTGTCAGAACTTGACTAAAATCGGGATTAATAACGGTTCATTACAGTTTAAAAATCTGAGCACGACGTCTCCAAATTCGTGATGGTTAGTACACGATTTTTAATGAATTTGACTAAAATCGAGATTATACACCAGGCACAACACTTGAAAAATCTGAGTCAGACGACCCCAAATCGATTATGGTTAGTAGACGATATTGTAATGGCTTTACTAAAATTTAGATTATTCACCGTCGTAATAGTTAAAAAATTTGAGCCGACGACATTAATTCCGTGATGGTTCGTACACGCTTTTATCTGAATTTGACTAAAATCTAGATTATTCACCAGTCAGAATAATTGAAAAATTCGAGTTCGACTGCTCAAAATCGGTGATGGTTAGTACACGATATTATTCGAACATGACTAAAATCTAGATTATTCACCAATCGAAACAATTGAAACATCCGAACTCGACGACTCCAAATCTGTGATGGTCGTTAGTACACGGTTTTGTATAAATTTGACTAAAATCGATATTTTTTCAAAGGTTGTAACAATTGAAAAATTCGAACCCAACAACTTCAAATTTGTGATGTTTAGTACACGATTTTGTATGAATTTGACTAAAATCGATATTATTCATTGGTCGCAGGAATTGAAAATTGCGAGTCCGACGGGCCAAAATTTGTGATGGTTAATACACGATATAGTCTGAACTTGACAAAAACTAAGATTATTCACCGGTCGGAAAAAATGAAAAATTCAAGATCGACGGATCCAAATCTGTGTGGTTCATACATAGTATTTTTAGAACTTTAATAAAATCAAGATTATTCACCGATCGTGACAGTTGAAAAATTTAAGCCCGAGGGCACACAATCGGTGATAGTACACGATATTATTCGAAATTGACTAAATCAAGATTTTTCAAAGGTCAGAACAATTAAAAAATCCGAACCCGACAGCTAAAAAATTGTGATGGTTATAGTACACGATTTTGTATTAATTTGACTAAAATCGGTATTATTCATCGGTCGGGATAATTGAAAAATCCAAGTCCGACGAGCCAAAATATGTGATGGTTAGTACACGATATAGTCTGAACTTGACTAAAACTAAGATTATTCACCGGTCGAAAAAAATTAAAAATTCAAGCTCGACGACCCCAAATCTTTGATGGTTCATACACGATATTTTCGAAACTTTACTAAAATAAAGATTTTTCACCGATGGTTAGTACACGATTTTGTATGAATTTGAATAAAATCGATATTATTCATCGGTAGAGACAATTGAAAAATCCGAGTCCGACGGGTAAAACTCTATGATGGTTAGTACACGATATAGCCTGAAGTTGACTAAAACTAAGATTATTCACAACGACGGCCCCAAATCTGTTATGGTTTATACACGATATTTTTAGAACTTTACTAAAATCAAGATTATTCACCGATCGCGACAGTTGAAAAATTCGAGTATGGGGGCACAAAATCGGTGGTAGTTAGTACACAATATTATCTGATATTGACTAAAATCGAGATTTTTCAAAGGTCGTAACAATTGAAAATTTCGAACCTCGAGCTCCAAATATGTGACGGTACATGATTTTGTATGAATTTGACTAAAATCGATATTATTCATTGGTTGAGACAATTGAAAATCCGAGTTTGACGGGCCAAAATCTGTGATGGTCAGTGTGACGACCCATAATTTCGGGTATCAATTTAAAGGTTAGTATTATATTAATTTTTCACTTGATAGGGTTAAAAATGTATTTTAGATTAATTAGCAAGGGTAAAATGGTCCAAACAATAAATTGGTAATTTTATTTAAGGACAAGGGCATAATAGTAATTTTAAAATTAAGAAATAAAAGAAAATGAAGAAAAGGTGATGTTTATCCAATACTTGCTCGCCAAGGAAAAAGGAAATAATTGCATTTAAAGTCCTTGAATTACATGTTATTTACATAAGAAATTGTTTTGCACATTTATCCTCACAAGCACTTAAATTACAAATAAATCCCTAACTTCTACTATAAATAGAAGGGTCCTCTTGAGAGGAAACCTTGCACCAATTCCTTAAAAGGAAATTCTCTCTATTCCTCTCTTGCAAAGGCTTTGCCAAAAGACTCCCATTTCTCTACATTCTTGTTATAATTCCTCATCAACCAAACAAGCTGCCTTTACCAAAAGAAACCATACATGCTGCTGTTTTCTTCATCCCCTGCATAAATACAGGCAAGTATATTTATTTCACGTCATAGCACAACCATAAATGAACTTAGGTTAATCGGGCTCATGAAAGAATTGGATTATATTCTCTGAGACTGTCCTACACTCCGTGACCCACCCCACTGGTGGAGACTTTTTCTAATCGGACTTTTACCGGTTAAGACGGGTGAACCAGAAGAATATAAGTCTAATTCTTAATTGATCCTAGACTAGAAAAGAGTAACATATATTTTGCATTATATTTAAAATTAAATAGACATTTAGCAAATAGAAATATCCAGTTATAATATTGGAAAGCGAACAAGAGCATTTCAACATTAGAACTTGGAATCACTTATCATCCTTAACATTGAAAATATTATTTTGTTCTAAGAATATTTTAACCTGTTATTGAAATAGTATTTTCATAGTTTCTATTTTATTGACAATCTGAAACTAGAAAGAAATAAAAGAATTTTATTACTTTCTTTCAATAAAATTAGCTCAAAGATCACAGTAGTTGTAGTAATAGCAATGAACCTTTAATTAAAATTCCAATAAACAGAAAACTTAGTAATTATTGAATAAAAATAAAAAGATAAAGAAACAGTGAGAAAAGAGGGAATAGCCTGTTACCAGAAAGGCAGAGGAGTGTCGGCAGCAGCGGCTCCTCGGCGGCGGCAGAAAGGTGTCTCGGTGGCGGAGGCAGTGAGATGGCGAATCTGAGAGCAATAATTAAAGATATAAAAATTACAGCAATAATAATAGGAAATAATAATCATAGTTATAATAATAAATTATGAATTAGAAAGGAAAACAGAAAATAAAAATAGGAAAAGAAACAGTGTCTACCTGTGAAGGTGGTGGTCAGCGGCGGTGAAGTGGCGGCGGCAGCACGTCGGCTGCCCAGGAATGGTGGCAGCAGGACTAATCTGAGAAGAAAAAGAGAGAATAAGAGAAGAAGAAGAATTAGGGATTTTGAATTTGGGGATTTAGGGATTTTAGAGTTTGGGAAAAATTAAAGTAGAGAAGAAGAGAAAGGAGAAATTAGATTCATAATTAAGGAGAGAGATGAACCAGCAGAGGGAAGTGGTGGTGGAGTAGCTGTGACAGCGGCGGCGGGGGAGGAGATTGGAGCAGAGATGAAAAGAAAAAGGGAGAAGAAGAACGAAGAATGAAATGGGAATCTGGGGAAAAGTCGTGAAAAGGGGGAAGGGAGGAGCAATCTAGTGTGGGTGAGATTTATTGTAGAAGTGGGTATGTAGGGAAATATCTAGAAGGGGGTAAAAAGATAATTAAAATATTAGCACATACGATCCTTAACAATTACCTATGTTACAATCAAGTCCTAAATGATACACTTTATATTTGGACTATAAAATTAAGGAAAATATTTAAGGAAATAATTAAAATAAAATATATCTGAAATAACTTATATTCGGAGTTCGGAATAACTTTTATAAATTACATTTTAGTCCCTATAGTTTTATAATTCATTTTCAAGGCCCGTTAAAGCCTATAAACTACTTCCGGAGAATTTATAGGACTAATAATAATTTATATGACATATTTATGTCTTTGAAAGAATAGAAATATCGAAGGATGAATATTTGCAGTTTAGTCCCTGAACTTTAGAAATTTACACAAAAGACCCAAAAGCCTAGAAACTTAGATTGAATATGTTTAGGCATATTAAGTCCTGCATATTATAAGTATTTTCTAAAGAGTTGGTATTTGCAAAATAGGTACAAGATCTAAAAGAAGGTACACACAATAAGAGGCTAAGGTGAGTTCCCTCGCAAAACCGGAGAACTTGTTTTATAAAGATGTTTTATGCAAAGTATTTACAAATTAAAAGTTACAGTATTTTCTAAAATGTTTCTGAAAAGTATTTATTGGAAAGTATTTCTAAAAAAGTATTTCTTGGAAAGTATTTCTGAAAAGAGAAATTGTTTTCAAAGGAAAAGTTACAGTATTTCTAAAATGGGAATTATGGAAAGTATTTCTGGAAAAGTAAATGAATGACAACTCTGGAATATCACTGGAATTCTGAAATGATTAAAGAGGGCGTTGCACTGCACAAATATGGTAGCCCCTCGTCCGACCATTGGGGGTTTGACCGTGCACGAGGCTAGTCACCGTGCATGAGGGCATCCCGCACCTTTGGTTTTGGACACTCGGGATATCGTAATGGGATCCCAAACCCTGTGTGGGAATCGTTAGGGACGAGTGGGAAAGCAAAGAGTGGCATCGTATTCCCTACGTGCACCACATATGGTTCTTAATTCGATGGCCAATATGTCTTCGGGGTTAGGAGGTTTAACTCGGGGAGTCTGTTGATGCTTGGTTTCGGGTCAGGGTGGTACCCCAGGTTCAGTTACATGAAAAGAACAGGGGATGAGGTTGAAAATCATACGTATGTCCAGTGTGAGGTTTGGTATTGACTAAAAGAGCTATTGACTTGTACGGTCATGCACTCTTTTATTTCTGGATCTGATATACGGAATGGTTTTCTTATTCCGGAAAGATATTTCTGAACTTGAAGAGAAAGAATATTCCAGATAAAGAATGTTTTCTTTTAAAATGAAATGATTTCTAAATTATTTTGGAAGAAGATAAAGAAAATGCTTTCTGAAATAAAACAATTTTGGAAATGATTTTGGAAAAGGAAAAAGTATTTATAAATAAAGGAAGTTTCTCCGTGTCTTCAAAATAAAAATGTTTGCGAAATAAAATGAGTTTCAAAATCACTATCACACACTTCATCTGAGGGACTCACTTTGGGCTATTTATAGCTCACCCTTTCTCATTTTCTGTTTTAGTTCTTGCAGGGATTGAGGGATAGAAATGCAAACATTTCCGAGGTGTAGAGTTGAACCAAGACAAAGAATTGAGTCAACGCTAGATAGAGACCCAGATTAGAAGATTTTGGTATCAGAGTGCGCAGCAAAAGCTTGGGAGTAGAAATCTGTACATTGGGATTCAGTTAAAGACCGAAGTCAACTTAGAGGCAATAGAATAGTTTAGAAAAAATTTATCCACGTGTAATTTATATTGTAAAAGATAGAACCCAGTGCCGAGAGGCACGCGGCGTACCCGACCCGAGAGGGACGGGGCGTCACAGTCAGTACACGATATAGTTTTAACTTGACTAAAACTAAGATTATTCAGCTGCCGAAAAAAGTTAAAAATTCAAGCTCGACGACCCCAAATCTTTGATGGTTCATACACGATATTTTCGAAACTTTACTAAAATCAAGATTATTCACCGATTGTTAGTACACGATTTTGTATGAATTTGAATAAAATCGATATTATTAATCGGTCGAGACAATTGAAAAATCTTAGTCCGACGAGTAAAACTCTGTGATGGTTAGTACACGATATAGCCTGAAGTTGACTAAAACTAAGATTACTCACATGTTGGAAAAAACGAAAAATTCATGCCCGATGACCCCAAATCTGTTATGGTTTATACACGATATTTTCATAACTTTACTAAAATCAAGATTATTCACCGATCGCGACAGTTGAAAAAATTCGAGTCATGGGCACAAAATCGGTGGTGGTTAGTACATGATATTATCTGATATTGACTAAAATCGGGATTTTTTTAAAGTCGTAACAATTGAAAAATCCGAACCTGGTGGCTCCAAATCTGTGATGGTACACGATTTTGTATGAATTTGACTAAAATCGATATTATTCATCGGTCGAGACAATTGAAAATCCGAGTCCGACAAGCCAAAATCTGTGATGGTTAGTACACGATATAGTTTGAACTTGACTAAAACTAAGATTATTCACCTGCCGGAAAAAAATGAAAAATTCAAGCATGACGGCTCCAAATATGTGACTGTTTATACGCGATATTTTTAGAACTTTAATAACATCAAGATTATTCACCGATCGCGATAGTTGAAAAATTCGAGCCTCCCGGCACAAAATCGGCGATGATTAATACATGATATTTTCCAAAATTGACTAAAATCGAGATTTTTCAAAGGTTGTAACAAATGAAAAATTCGAACCCGACAACTCCAAATCTGTGAGGGTTAGTACACGATTTTGTATAAATTTGACTAAAATCGAGACAATTGAAATTTTTGAGTCCGACAAGCAAAAATCTGTGATAGTTATTGCACAATATAGTTTGAACTTGACTAAAACTAAGATATTCATCGGTTGGAAAAAATGGACAAAAATAAGGCCGACGACTCCAAATTTGTGATGGTTCATACACAATATTTTCAGAACTTTACCAAAAATGAAGATTATTCACCGATCGTAACAGTTGAAAAATTTGAGCTTGAGGATACACAATCGGTGATGATTAATACACGATATTTTAAAATTTTGAATAAATTCAGGATTATTCATTGGTTGTAATAGGTGAAAAATCCGAGTTCGACATACTATAATCCGTGATGGTTAGTACATTGTATTTTTCATATGTATTATAATACACATGAAAAAAGATTGACTAAAATCAGAGTCGGACATTTTGAAAACCATGGAAGTAAATGTGTTCTTCCTCTATCTTCACCTTCTCTTTTGCGAACCAAACTAATTAGGCATTAGAAATATAACAATCTCCTCCAAATATGACACTGATAAATAATAAATGGAAGAGATCTTTTATAGACATTGCATAACACATATTTGACCATTTTTTTTTTTTTTTTGCAGAAGAGTAGAATAATTGGTTCTTGAAATGGATTTGTTTACCGCTGCATATTTTAGCAGTATATTTGAAGTCATTATAATTTATAAGAGAGAATTTTAACTGAGAAGGTCCGGGGAAGAGGGGTTCTGAAGTTGTTGATCAAGTGCCTTTTGGAGCCAAGTCTCAGCTTCCTCCATCATTCCTGGGCTAAGTCTGATCATCAGAATGCAAAACTCGGTCTGATTCAGCGCTCCATCTCCGTCAAGGTCTCCTTCTTTTACCATGGCTTCCGCATCTTCTTTGGTCATTCCTTCCATGCCCAGAAATGCAGAATTCTTCTGTAGGCTAGAGGACGTGATCAGCCCGGTTTTCAGTTCTGCTAGCATCCGGAATCCTCCGCAGAGCTCAGCTACAAACGTATCCACATCTAACTTCTCAGCCATAACAGGTAACAGGTCTTCATATTGATCATTTGTTGCATCCATTTGATCTTCTTGTATTGTTGGAGATGGCCTGAAATTTGGGGGGATATTTGATATGTTGTGTTATGTTTGTGGAGATGCTAAGCAACTCTAGTGTGACATCAATACTCAATAGGGCCGTCCATATATAGGAAATTTCTATTATGGACCCGACGCATAGAATTATCATTCGAGATTGAAAATTTTACTTTCTTTCCATCATATGATGATATGGTGAATTATGAACTGTAAAGTCCAATAGACCACCAATTTCATGGTACAAGTATTGACTTTTTGGAAAAACTTTATCATAAACCTGATATAGTGGTTATGATTGATGATGTACCAATTTCCATTATCGGGTCGTTTGATTCGACGATTGAGACACTTGCTCATTAACAAAAGCATATATTGTTAAACAATTATTTTAGTTATAAGATCAAATGATATATTGTCTGAGATTGATTTAGCACAACCAGATTGTTCTCACACTTTCCTCACATATTTTGATGGTCGCAGTAAAAAAATTACTATTATTTGAGAAAATCGTAAATTTTCCACAGATCAATAAGTCGGGAATAAGGTAACACTTTCTCATGCCTCGTGGTCCATATCAAATTGGTGTCATGTGAACCAACGGTACCATGTATGTAGAATCAATGGTTCACAATTGAAGCAGAATGAAGAGGGGACTTAATTAGGAGTAGGAAGTCATGGAAAGCATAAAAATCTTGGCCGACCAAATTTTGGCATTTTGTCCTTTGAGTGGAATTTTGTACCAATTGAAGAGGGTTTCTAGGAAAGTTCTTAGGAGAGGAAGAATATTGTGGATTTGGCAAGAGGTGATTGTCATGACTCGTGACTAATGAGTAGGATTTTCTAAGTTTTGCCAAGGAACTCCACTTTCTTTGAAGCTTCCTTTGTCATCCCCTTCTCCTCGGTCTTCCCCCACACAATCTTGCTTCTTTCTTGTTTTTTCTATCATGGTTCATACCACAATTATTTATATGGATTGAGCCCCCAACCTTGTAAAAGTCTCCACCCTCTCAGGACTTGTGGAAGATGTAACACAAGTCTCAGTAGGAGCTGCTATAAGCTATATGTACACTATTCATGTCTTTGACAGGAATTGTACCCAACTTTGAAGATAGAAGCATGACGGCCACAACAACATTTGTAGGCAATTCTTCTACTGAACTATGCTATGAGGACTACCACAATTATTTATAGCTCTATCTATGAAAAAATGACCTAAGTTCTATGTGTATTACACTCATTGGTTGAGATACAAGTTTTAAACTTGCTCCTAGACCAAGATAAAATTTCTCCAAGACTCCACTTGACAACTTTGAAGTCTCAGGACCGACACTGAGGGGCAGAGTCACCAAAATTTCCACGCGGGATTCTTTGTGATATTCCTAATTATATTAATGTTTACTATATTACATCTGAGACTGAATTCATATGGTACAATCAGAGACGAATGTAGTATGAATCCCGGTGACAAAAATTAAATTAGTATATATGATATATTTTACTCTATTTAAATGATAAATGTATAAGTGACCCCACCAATGAAATAAAAACTCTCCAAAACCTTTATTAATTCTAAAAATTCTAAAAATATGCTAAAAATATTATTGAATTATTGTGTAACCCAGTGTTCTATATTCTTGGATACGCCATTGGGGACAGTTGAAATATTAGCTATAAGGGCAACAACTTTATAACCACTGCAATAACTCAAAACCAAACCTATAATTATGAATAAATGCCACTGACATATGTAATCAATTGGTCACTTTGTTTGGTACTTATAACCAAAAAAATATAATAACAAAATTGGATCGTCTTCAATGCAATTAATTAAATACTACTATCTATATTCTTAATTAATTGATACATTTCATCTTTTCATACGGATCAAAAAAATAATTAGAAGTCAATAATTACAAAGAAAAAGTTTAAATTACCCCTAATTAAAGTATGGTTTGATGTGCATGGGTAAGTGTGAAATTTGGTCATTTTGTTCAGTTTTTATACTTCTATTTTGTACCACAAATCATATGAAACTTTTTTCAAAGTATTTTTCTTCAAGATTCAAGATACGGAGGTTAGATCTGTCTCAGATCTTCACAGATCTAGACTTTTTTTCTATTTACTAGGAGGATTCGTTCAACCCGGACTTGATCTGGGCCCTTTATCAACTTTCTACATCTTTTCGAGGACAATTTGTAGGACGGTTGATACGCTCATGGTCCTATAAATTATCGATTCCTACGGAAAATGTTGAAAGTGATATTCTCATGTCTCTGTGGTTGAAGGATTGCATGAAGATGCTGCGAAGAAGAAAATTATGTATTTGTTTAGCTTGCTAGTTTTTATATTAGTATTTCCTAACCATCCAAGTTTTCTTGGGTGTGATTTTTGTTTGTTATCATGGTTTTCTAAATCATTGTATAACTTCTATTTTCTTGAATTTTTAGATTTTCCTTTGATTGTAAATGTCACGCCCCGTTCCCGAGAGGTGAGACATGACCGTGTCAATAACTCATATTATTAACACAATGTCTCTTATTCATCAAAACTTAAACTTCCATAAAAACAAACCTCAAAGAGAACTTCATATATCTTAATAATGTCTCAAGATAACTTATTACATCGAAGTCAATCGTAACAGAACCAAAACAGAACATAAATTGCTTATCAAAACTAAATTGAAACACAAACGCATCACACCCTTCACCAAAAGGGAACTTCCTCCCACTCTCCTAATTATTTTCATCATTGCTAACTTCACCTATCTTAGGCATAAAACAAGAAGAAATACGGCATCTTACCTCGAAATTGTGATATCTTCCTAAGTGTAAAAATTCTAGAGCCGCTTCCTAATATCTGTCTCACTCGCTTCTGAAAAACACCGAGAGATATTTGAGAATCTAGGCTCCTCCCTTATTATTTTATATATCTTTTTTTTTTTCCTTCTTGACGATGAGGAGGGAGTTATATACTCCTCTTATGACTTCTGCCATCCCATGAATTAACACACATTCAATTCCCCCCAAACTAATGACACCCGTTACATCTTCTCCCATTCCCAACTAATGAAACGTGTTTTCTAGCAAACAAATCCTATTGCACTTAAGTCCCTAAAGAATGTAATTATTTCCATCAATCTTCTTAATTCCCATTTTTTTATATCCTTACTAACTAAAATTAGTACGGGGTTTCACAGTAAAGGCTTCGGCTATTTTGTGATTAATGAAAAAAAAATTTATTCAGCAAAAAAAAAGCCTTAAAATACTTCCAACCCACCTCTTCCCCGCAATCCGAGCAGAATATGGCGGCAGTCACATGTTGTCCGGTGATCAGATTCCGATCCTCTGGTGTCCCCTCCTTAAGGTTCCCCCTAAAACATATCATAAAATGAACCATTAATAATTAAACTACTTATATAAATATTCATTTTGAGACAGAAACGGCTTATTAAAATAAATTCGAGTGGCTTTGGCTAGTAACCAAGAATTTTACCACAAAATTTGTGTCCACCATGTCATCTTGAATGGCTACCATGTTACGACAGTTGAAGCAGCAAAAGCACCGCGATCACCGCGATCCAATTTCAACCATCGTGTTTGTGAAAGAAGTTACGAGTCCTATACTTAAAAAAAATTACGAATTAATTTCAAGATATATGGAACACTATCTCACTAAGACACAATGTCCGTTGAATTATAAAGCTCAAGAAAGGTAGGGAGACGAATGGATGACCCTTCTTAATATTTAATTAGTGGAGTTACCGATTGATTAAAACAACTAGCTAGTAGTGCATTTTTTTTTGAAGCCCGAATGGGCGGTTGTCCCATAAGGAGAGAGAAATGCCTCACAAGAGGAGAAGATAACCCTAGAAATGGAGACAATTAAAACTTGCCCCATTGCATGGGGAGGGTATAGAACCACGATCTCATAGTCGTGGGCAGACCCTTGCCCCCAATGACGGATCCAAAGAAGGGTGAGTGGGGGGTCAAATGACCCCACTCAACAAAAAAAAAAAAAAAAAATTAATTATATATGATGTATTTTACTCCATTTAGATAATAAATGTATAAATGACCCCAGTGAATTATTGTGTATATCAAATTACCCCAGTTATTTTTTTAATTATATATGATATATTTTACTCCATTTAGATAATAAATGTATAAATGACCGCAGTCAATTGTTGTGTATATCAAATGACCCCAGTGAAATTTTTTTTTGGATCCGTCATTGCTTACCCCACTGGGTTAAGAAACCTTTGATACCTTGTAGTGCTTTGATTAAGGGAAATGTTAAGATTCTTTTAATTAAATCAGAGATATGATAAGATCTTTGGTTGATCGGAATCCTCATTTGAGTTGGCAATAATTTTACTTCTATTCTCCCGTGCCTTGCGTTTCACGGTTTCCAGCCTCCAAAGCCATGCAAAAAAAGAAAAAAGAAAAAGGATAATAATGACTTTCAGCAACAGACATAATTAAGTGTTTATTTTTTAAAGTGTGTTTAATAACAGATTGTGCTAATCTCTTAATTATTTAAGACCTACTTAACTACAGTTATAAATTTTAAGTGAAATCAAAATGACTCAAGTTTGAAGTTTGAAGTTTGAATATTCTGATTCTAATTATTTTATATAATATTTCAGATTTCAATAAAACACGTAATAAATATTATCTCAAAACAAAAAAGTATCGTTTCTTCTTTAAAAATCAAATTTTTCTAAAATTTATTTTTGATAATTTAATATTTTAAAGAGTAATAATTAAGATCACTAAAAGTTATGGGTGGGTAAGGTATAATAAATAAAAAATGCAAAAGGATTATGCAAGAACCAGCAAAAATTCTGTCTCAGGAGTAGGGGTGAGCAAATTTGGTAAATACCGATTTACCGACCGAATTCGATTTGAATTCGGTAAATCGAATTCGGTAATTCTGACCAATTCGGTAATTCGGATCATACCGAATTAAGTTTTCAATTCAATTCGAATTCGGTATATGGTTTTAGTGAATTCGGTATTACCGAATTGAATTCAAAAAATATTTTAATAAATAATACTAAAATAAATACACTATAAATACTCTACTAAAATAAATACACTATAAATACTCTCCTAAATCCCTACTTCTAACAAAAAATGTCACCCACACTAGATTACTCCCCTTTTTTCTTCCTCTTTTTTTCTAAAAAATTTCTTTTTTTTCCTTCTCTAAAAGCCGAATCGGTAATTCGGTAAACCGACTGAATTCGATTCGCTAATTCGATAAATCGAATTCGGTAAATCGAATTCGGTTCGAAAAAGGTCGGTAATACATGTGAAATTCGAATTCGAATTCGGTCAATTCGAATTCGAATTCGGTAAAACGGAATTCGATGCTCAGCCCTACTCAGGAGGAGGCTAATCAACTCCAACAAAGCACTACAAAAAATACAAAAGACATCAATTGGAAGATCCAGAGATATTAGCTCCGGGGTCCTCGGCTAAAGAAGGCGAGATTTATGGGGCAGCGATCCAGAACGACAACGGAGTGGCCAACCCTTGGAGCACCAAAACCTTTGCAAACGTACTGTTACAGATACCATCCAAACAGACTCTGTATACTGGGGAGGGGGAGGAAGACTCTGATGAACAAGCGATGCTGGAATCGTTTATGGCACGGATATTTGGAAAGGCATCAGATGAGGACCATCCATGGCCGTCAGTGACTATTGCAGCGGAGGAGTTTGCAGATTGTTGGAAATTATGGCGACGTACCCTTGTGGTCAAATTGTTGGGTCGGTTGGTAAGTATCCGGATTTTGACATAGCGGGCCATGGAGATTACGCCATGGATGCGACATTATTGATATGAAGGAGGGCTATTTCGCGGTTTGTTTTTATGATCGGGATGATTATCTTAAGGTGTTGCAGGAAGGTTGGTCAAGGCTTCTTGTAGATGTTTACATTGTTGAGTATCAGTGTGGAGGATAGTCCCTTTTCCTTTTCTGGATTGGATTTGAGTTTGGCATTGTCTGATACCCTTTTCGATTCTTTCCTACAGTAACATGCCCCAAGTGTGGGTTCAGAAAAGCTGCTTTCTATCTTAGGTCTGCTGATGAACCAATGTCAACATTTTATGAATGCAGAAACTGTGCCCATAACTAAACTAGTTGCTTCAAGTAGGGTTTTTTTTTTTTTTTTTTTTTATCTTCCTCGTCTGTTTTGCATGAGATTGGCCCCTAAGCTCGATAGAGTGGAAGAATATCATTCTAAGATAGCAATCTCTTGGCTTTTCGATGAATTTTTGGGTTCAATTCATTGATTGAAACCAAAACAAACAATAGATTGGACTCTATATGTCATTTTCACAATCAAATTTAAGTTGAAACCAAATCAAACAGAGGATTGAACTTCACATGTCATTCGACTGTGGAGTCCATTTTTGTTGTAGTCCAAAGTTCCAGCGAGTCTATAATTCCCTAAAATCACACTGATTCAAATAATGTGACAGCTTAATTAGCTAGAAACATTCTTTACGAGAGAAGTGGTCCGGAGTTTAATTACCCATTTTGGTTATGGTGCTGGCACACGACGACCAAGATTAGTAGTCTGATCAAACAACTCCTATCAGCACCAAAACCGAACTGCTAACTAAAACCGTACTGAAAACGTACTTCCAATTTGACAGTTTTATTACTAACTGAAATCTTATATCCGCATTCAAGAAAGCAAGAACTGACTTCACAAGCAACACAAAAGTCAAAACTGAGGCCAAAATAGATACCATTTTTTTCAATCCCAGATCAAGGACATGCACAATTCAGGATTACATCACTGATTCAGTGAAATGGGTTCCAATAGTTTAAAGAAGAGTCACATCTAGCAAATGCATGATCACCAAACAAATTCAAGAAATTTTCGATAGTCGTCGAAACAAGAAAAAAACACCTAGTACAAACAAAAATAATACTTCAATGGGCATAGGAAACAGCAAGATAACACTTGAAAGCCTGTCCAAGAACATTTTAGTTAGTTATTGTCCGTCCAATGAACCGTTGGTTTACTTTTGTTCGTCCATCTCTTCCTTGTTGCTTCAATCGCCTCCTCCCTCATTCTTATTAGTTCCTTAAACCACTGCTTATATTGCGTTTCAATTGCTTCCAGTTCTGTCTTCAACTCGGAATCTTGATCTTTCTGTAACACGCACAAAGATTCAGAGCTTGTGTCTCTTTGGTCCGTGGAGACTCTGAATGAATGTGCATAAGTTGTTTCAGAGTTCATGCACCAATTCCAACCATCGCTATCATTACCCTGCATCATCTTAAATTCATCATAGGCTCCATCAATGTTATAATCAATACATGCATTGACTTTGTCATGTTTAATTGAGACATCCTCGCCCATAACCTCAGAAGTTACTGATCCTTGAGATTCTTTATCTTCTGAACTTGCTGAAGGTTGGAGAAAATGAAATGTATCATGAGAATATAGATCACCGGAATCAGCATACAAATTATCTCTATCAGCTTGTACATCTATTGAAGTATGTGTATGTACTTCAGAACCATTATCTTTTTTAAGAGAATTTGCAGGAGAACCGCATAAAGTTGTTATGCCTGGATATGTTATCAAGTCCAGGCCAACTGCTGGAGTGCCTTCATACAAGCTTTTCTCTCGACTGGCTCCACTGGAGCATCCATCGGCTGGTGTCCATCCAGGCAAAATTCACATTATTAGATAATCAATGAAGTCGGCGATGAAAGCCACATCATGATCTGCCAAAGAGGGCTGTTCAACCATCTCTCCGGCAACTGAGAGTGCAGTGTCACTATCAAGGTAGAAGAGAAAGTGTATATTTCTTACTGGAACTGGACCTGCATAATGAAACAAAACAAGAATTACGTACTGCAATGCCAACAAAGAGCAGGAGAAAACCAGTGTTTAACCCCACTTACCAAGATTGTCTACAATTCGCAAGGTCAATGAGATGGACTGATCATCATTTTTCTTCCCCTTCAACCCGAATTCCTTGTTCTGGTGAATCCTCTGAAATTCCAGAACCGGATGGTCTGGACTTCCAGAACTGGAATCTGTACAGACAGACTGGTGATACTCGGAGTCTATATCCATAGACTGTGGTCCGCAATTAAAAGGATTTAGTGATCGAGGAACATGGTAAGGCAACTTCAAGAGATCATTAGTTGGATCTTTTACACACTCGAGTTTGAGAAAAGGATCTTTAAGAAGCGCCTTAGCAGGAAACCTTTCAGATGCTGGAACAAGACATTTCTCAATGAAATGCTTCACATTAGGATCAATAACCTTAGCAAGGGAAGCAGGTTTAACACCCTGTAGAAGATTTTATAATCACGTATTAATTATAGAAGCATTTAACATGCGGTAAATGACAGGATGTAAAGCTGAAGTTAACTTACGGATGTAACTTTTTTAAAAATTTGAGCTGGATTTTTGCACTCGGAATAAGGATATTCAAGAGTGACCATTTCCAGCATGCACATTCCAAAAGAGTATATGTCGACTAGTTCATTGTATTCTTCTTCATAAAGCTCTGGGGCCATGAATTCAGGGGTACCTAGGAAAGAGAAAACGTAAAGTGAACCATTTGTATAGTTGGACTTTACATCAAAATATTCAAGTGTGCGATGTTAACAAACCAATGACACTCTTTGCAGTAGGCTGTTGCATAACAGTTGCCAACCCTAGGTCTCCAATCTTGACTTGCCCTTGATTCCCATTCACAAAGATATTGTCACATTTCAAATCCCGGTGAATTACTGGTGGGTTCTGACTGTGGAGATAGTGAAGACCCCGGAGAATCTGTCTTGCCCAACTTTTTACAGCCTTCAAATCAACACTTCTATGCTTCTTACGAAATCTAATGGACAGAATGAACGTAATTATTATCACAGAACAAAAGAAAGTGTTGATCACATGAAACTTAATGATTAAAGATGACTCACTGCCTCAAGCTCCCGGAAGTAAAGAGTTCGGTGATCATATTAATTGTCTTCTTCTTATCATCAATCCATGAATCATAAAACTTGATAACATTTTCATGTTTCAATTGTCTAAGAAGATGGACCTCAGAATATAGGTTTTCCAAATCTTGTGGTGATCGCAGCACGTCAGCAATTTTAATTCGGTTCCATGCAACTTCTAATCCATCAATTTGGTCAAAAGCTTTGTAGCTACAAGAAGATTACAGAGAGAAAAAAGTGCAGAATCACAAAATGCATATTCAGTAAGAAATTATGGAAACAAAATAGAATTGTATAACATAGCAACAAAAATAATCAAGTTTGAGAATCATACACAGTCTTAAATGCCCCCTTTCCCAGAACCTCACTGTACTGCAAAACAAGAACAAAGAAAATAAACGACAAATGCTATGTTCAATCACTACCTAGGCCAACAAAATTTAAGGAGAGTACAAAAATGGCGAAAAAATAGCAAGCAAAACTAGAAAAGATACCCGGACGTATCGGCCATCGGGATCTTTTTCGACATAGTCAACAGGAGCAGAATCGGGCGGCTCATTGACATTATTACCCAACATTTCTTCTTTACCAACAACAACATTAGACCCAATCAAATTCCTATTCCCATTTGGATTTCCATCCCCGAAACAACAAGGAGATCCAAATCCAACACCGGAACTCATTCCGTCAATTAAACAAACAGAAGAAAGGCGGACTAAGAGAACCAACTCAGAAAGAAACCAGAAGAAAAAAGAATGAGACCAAAATCTAATTAAAGGACCAGACGAGGAATAAAGGCATTGAATTGGGGTTCGGTGAAGGCCTCGGAAGCAATGCAATAACAATCGAATGCCGATTGCATACGACTGAAACGGCTTCGACATCCAAAATGGATAAAAACAGAAACACCGGAAACATCAACGAAGGTGCGCCGAAGAATCTTCTTAGATGAAATTGGTCTCATAAAAATAGTCCCACTTTCCATTATCTTTAAAGAAGCCCCAATTTAAACCTAATAATGGAAATCAAGAATTACTCTTTTATTCAATTAATCACCTTTTACCATCCCTCTACATTACTGGATCAACAGTTTCTGGTTCGTACCCTTTTTCTTTTTTTCCTTTCGTAATCTACAAAGGATTAATCTTTTTCTTCGCGGAATCACATCTGACCCAGAAAAATACAAAATTCAACCAAAAAACAAGAACCCAGAAAAAAAAACGTGATTTATTACGGGGTCATGGTTGTGGACAAGATTGGATATGAATGGAAGAAAAAAATTTAAAATTTGAGGGGATTTGGATCTTGGAAAAAAATGAGAGTAAGAAAAGGAAAGGGAGAATCTTGAATTTTGTTGGGAAAGGGGGAAATGAAGCAGGATGGATAAAGGGTAGGGGAGAAATTAGGGAAAATGGGGATGCGGGAGAGAAGGATTGGACAAACACTAGTGCGGATGATTTCAATCCTCGATCAATTTTTGCCCCAATACAAGAAACGTTGCGTTCTTGATTCCTTAGTAGAATAGGAAACCTGAATCGAACCCTAAATCGGATCCGATTCACATGCGACTCCGAACTCTCGCAATCTCACCAAACCAAACCTCAATCAGCTGACACTACTCCGTCAACGTGGCGTTTTACTTCCGTCCTCAACTGACAGATTTTTTTTTGGTAAAACACTTAATTTTTTTTTATATAATTTTTTGAGTTGGTATTTTTACAACATAAAAAAATCACTAAAGCATAATATTTATCAAAATATGTGTACGAAAATTACTTTGGCAAAACCGACTTAATTAATAAAAAACGAAGAAATCGTATATAACATAAATAAAACAAATTGTATGTAACAAAAATGAAACAAATGTAAGCAAAACAAAGTAAATCCTATCTACCGCCCCGATGGTGTGTATCTATCGATCCTTCTTCGGTATTTTCGGAGATAGCATGTGTGGTCATCTCTCGTTCGCAGGGCACTACCATGCTTCATTGCAATGAATTCTACACCTTCGTGGTCGATATGTATCGGCTCTTCGGGGGAATCTGGCTGGAGCAGTGAAGTGTGTTCGTTTGCGTCTCGAGTCCGGGTCCCGAGTCGAGGTCGAACTATGGCGTCCCCACCGTGAAAAGACCGTCTAGCTGTCCCGATGTAGAGGTCCCCGCTCCAGGATGGCCCCCTGTTTGAATACCGGGAGAATAAATGGTGATGCTCGGAAATTGGTATTGAAATTCAGAGGGTACATCGGCCTAAGTCTGGAACTGAGTTTGAGTCTAACGCTGAGTCTGGTCTTCTTGTGTTTGAGACGGTCCCGGCTCATCACCACGTTGCCTCAGGCGCCGCGCGGTAAGCTGCTCCTAAGTAGCGTGCCGCGTTCTACGAGTAGCTTGCCTCCTAACCGCAGCCCTACTTGGAACATGCTCCATCGGTTATGTGACCGGTTGCAGAACTGTAACATCTACTACATCGGCAGCGCGCGATCTCCATGCAACTGTCTTCCCAGCCGCTACAAATGCATCTTTTATGGTTTTGCGACCCAGGTGATTAGATCCTTGTACTAATCGGTTAGTTCGAGGGGCGGGCTTCTCGAATTCTTTGTAGCATCAACCTGTTTGATTCCGTCTGTAACAAAAAAAATTTAAATTAGTATATTCAAAATAAAAAGATTTATGTTGACAACAAAACGAATAAAACTTACCAAAATATCGTCAGTTATAGCGTTGGGTTGAATGCCTATCGGGAGTGGCTTGGGATCCCTATTTTGTGGGTTCGTCATACGATGAACGGTAATGTGATTGTACCAATTCATGTACTCGCGGGTTGGTGCAAAAACATTACCGAGAACGGGAGCAGCGTCTGCCAGTGCATCGACGCAGTCGTCTCACAACTGTATGTATAAGCAGAGGAAGTTTTCCCAATTTTTTTCCTGCCCGCCTTCCATGTGTGGAGGTCAATACCCTCGATAGTACCATCCGTCCCCGCCGGGATTGGTACCACCTGCTGGAAGCCAAATTGCATCGCAACCCTATCAGGCAAGTGGTACTCCACCATCTCAAAGCAAATGAATGGCGTACGGGCTCGACAGGTCCTCAAGAAGTCTTCATCCCGAGCCACTCTCTCGACAGTTACCCAATTAGGGTACGGTCTCCACATAAACTGCAAAATAAAATCAAGTTAATGTAAAAAAAATTTATTTAATAAAAAAAAATTCCAAGAACATCGAATTTAACTTACCCTTTGTGTTTCCGTCAACAAATCGAGTTGTTCACGAAACACCAACAGTTGCGATTTTGGCGCATTAAGGAAACTCCGGCCTGTATTCCACCTTGCCCCGTAAGGTCTACCATCAGCGGGGATATCAATTAGATTCGGGTCTCGGTTCACCGGACGGAGACATGAAATTCGCTCCCACGCCCACAACTGGTAAAAACAAACAACGTCGATTATTAAATATTCGAATTACATATTAAACATAAAAATTTATATAATTTAGACAAACCTACATTAGTAAACAACAGCTGGCCATGTCCTTGGAATCAACATGAGATGAACATCTGGCGGTACAAATGTGCAAGGACACCGCTAGCCCAAGAAGTCGTGTCATGCTCGAGGATACCACTGATGGTGAGTAGATAACGCATGTTCCCCCGGGACTCCGACTTATTGTGAAAAACAAAAGTAGACATCAAGAGGAAAACCAATGCCCTAGCCCTCTGCTCCATCGCCAAGTCAGTAACATCAAGCCTAGGGGCTCACTAATGTGGGCATAAACCTCTAACAGCACGAGGGTGTTTCCCCTAATTGCAGTCATTGCGGGTCGGAATCCTAAAAGTTTGAGCACGCGCTCAATCCACTAAGTTGGACTCATATTGAAGTCCCCAGCCCACGACACTACGTCACCCCTAGTAGGTAGTCCTAGAAGACATCCTACGTTCTCTAGTGTAATGGTCGGCTCACCGCAACGTAGGTGAAACGTATGGGTCTCCGGGCGCCATCTTTTACTAATGCAGTCACTAGAGCGTGATCTACCTTCATATGTCCCAATCTACGACATCCTCAAAACCTAATTGGTCTATCAGATGAATTACTCGCGGGTTGGTTTCTCTTTGGTACGCGTCATAAAACTAACCGTCGTTTCTAATAATTTTTAGTGGATTGTTTAGTAACTCATCCCCGTGCCATATTCTTAAAGATCTATGAGATGTCTGTTTGTTTAAAACACTATCATCATAAGGAACATGCTGGAAGATGAGCAGGAATAGACATCTATACAAAAAAAAACAATAGACATACAATTTATTAGAAAAAACACATGTTATATCACCAAAATCACAAATGCCCTAAGTATAAATTCACAAAATCACAATTTCACAATTTACAATTCACAATTCACAAAAAACCTAAATTCACAAATACAAAAAGTTCACAAAATCAAAAAATTACTCTAAATTCCCAAATTCACAACTATTTATAAACATAATTAGTAGATTTAAAGTTAAATTCAACACATTAAGTTAAATTGCCCAAAAAAAATTCTAAAAAAAAAGTTTATACCTTTGAAATTGAGAGATGTGAGAGAGAGCAAAGTGGTGGAGATTGGTGGTGGAAGCAGCGGTCGGCGCGGCTACGAGAGAGAGAGAGACGCCAGGTTTTTTTTTTCTCTTAGCCTTAGAATTTTTTTTTCCTTGGTTGCGTGAAGGGAGAAGAAAAGTCTGATGGGGACTTAAAGCTGGGAGTTGAGGACGGAAGTGGACTCGTCTTCGACAAAAATGTTTGCTCCAAAATTTTGACTGCCATGGTTAGCCATTTCTGCTAAATCCATGGTTAGTCTAATGCAAACCTCAATCAGCTGCGGTGCCACCTTCTAGCTTCTAACCACCTTTTTTATTTTATTTTTTCTTAACCTAAGCAAATCTATGGTAATTTAGCACGTTTAATTCGTTGAATTTACGAGTGTTATTTTCGTACATGTACAACACATATGTATTATTGAATGAATTAATTTGACATTTATTTTTTTCTTAAATCAACTTATTTAATAGTTCTTGAGTATTACTCTGTTAAAAAAAAAAGTTCATGAGTATTACGTTCATACGAATAGAACACCTAACTCCAAATCTTTTTAGTGATTATGAACCAAAATATTTACACGCGTAAATTATGAATGTTCTGATATATTACTAGACATATTTACATTATTTGATACGTTAATTATATTATTTTAATACACTAACGAAATAATTTCATATAGAACTAAAAAATATACAATATATAGTGTTATTGTAATATCATGGTCTCTTAGTTCATCATTCAATGAGAGATTTATCTATAATGGCATGTACTCACATAGCACGAGTTTAATTCTTGGTATAGAATTAAATCTCCTGTATAATAATAATGTACAAACAAATTGTAATAGACTCATACTAATATACACCTCGCAATTTATATTCCAGTAGTCTTATTTTTCCTTTTTATAAAAATGTTCCTGTTGCAAGGCAGAAACTTTACTCTCAGGTTGGCATTGGATAACATTTGTGTAAAATCTGAATTATTTGTAAGAGGAAGCGTGGAATCAAAAAATCTGAAATTTGAGTATTTAAAATGGTATCCAATTTCAGACATGGAAACAGAAGTTGATAATAAATGTTGTGAGGTGTCGTGGTGTAGTTGGTTATCACGTCAAATTAACACACTGAAGAAGGTCTCCGGTTCAAAGATATTGTTGTGGATACAAGCTTGTGGGGGCTTTGCCTTGTTACTGGCTAAGACTGCTGAATCTGCCTTGGAGCTGAAAAGTTTACTTGCTGGAAACTCTGATATTGCAATTGGGACATATTCTTAGAACACTAGTTGGTTGATATTGCTTACTAACAATATGCTTCATTAACTTGAGCTTTACACATACATGAATAAACTTTGTATATACAGAGCCTTGTACACTATTTATTCAAATGTTTATGTAAAATGAAAATTGTAGGAAAACTAGGGGCTCTGTTGTCCTTAATTACTCAATTTTAGCTTGGTTCCCATTTAAGATTGATGATTCTACTCACGTTCTTCTTACAACCGTTGAAGTTTTTATTCACCACTCCTACTTGTACAAATAGAGCCGTCAGAAAACAATCATTTGAAGGTAAATGGAGTCATGACCAACATATCAAATTTAGGATACAATTTTCCGACATTTGGGGGGGTCGGGAATGGTACCCTTTCTAATGTTTTCGGCAGTATTACTTGCACAAGTACAATAAATATTTTACATTTGTGAGAAATGAGCGAGTCTTGAAGTAAAATTAGAGCAGGTCTAAAGTTTGCCGTTGAAGATGGGAGTTTTGTGCTTTGCAGGGTCTACAATGCACTTGGACATGTCCATTGGAGTAGAAGGAAACAAGAAACGGATTCCTTCCAATGGAACTAAAACTGTTTAGGAGGCAAAAGGCATGGCTTTTTCTTCAATAGGATGAAGAATGTCGTAAGCACTTGGAAAAGAAGCATAAAGACGAGAGCTTTCCTCGGATACCTTACCCAACTACTATACCAAGTATCTCTCATTTATCAAATCAAAGTTTTTTACTGTAATTTTTTTTTCTCATCGGAAATAGTAATATTTTAATTTACGAATCCGATTAAAATTTTGCAAAAAAAATTATGATGTATGACACATTGAAAGTAGCAAACTTGCTCTGGACATGCCATATAGGGGTCGAAAGTTAGATGAACGAATTTATCAACTGTCTCCGTAGCGACATTAGAAAGTCTTAACAGGTACTGCAATGCCATTACATTATCTTCTTTTTCTTTTTACCAAATCCCATAGCAAATAAAGTCAATCAATCTCAGAAACCAAAGAAGGAAACAAACATGTAGAGACGTCGTCATCACCATCATTACTATAACGGTTGTTGAGCGAATGCTTCGGTTATCCAATCATCTTCTTCCACATTCTCATTTTCTGCCATAAAGAAACGGTGACATATATTCTTTGCCTTTCTTTTTTAGAGCATTTGATCAAGATTTGTTTGAAAAATACACATTTTTTTAATTGTTCAAGTGCCACATTGCAGAGAAGGGAGCAAGGAAAGAGATGGGTTTGCTTACAAATAGGGTGGAAAGGAGTGAAATTAAGCCAGGAGATCATATTTATACTTACAGAGCTGTTTTTGCTTACTCTCATCACGGTAAAAAACAAATATTTTCTTCTATTTTTTGAGTCTGGTTGCAAGATTGTATGACCCTTTTGCATTTTGTTCAGATTATATGAATTTTGGGGGAAAAAAGGGAGTTCCTTTTTAGTAGAAAGGTTGAAATGATGATGGGTTTTTCCTGCTGCTTCTCAATTTTCATTTTTTAGTGGTTTGTGATTCCCTTTGAATTGGGCAGGGACTTATGGGTAATTTTCTTTTGAAAAGTTTGAGTCTTTATATTTTACAATACTTGGTTTTGCTTATGTAGATTCTAAATTGGTTCAAAGATTGATAGAGTTGTGCTAGTTTATGCTTGTGATTTCAGGTAGAACTGGAATTTGTTGTCTGATAGAAAGTTGACTTTTTGAAATTTGATTTAAACCAAAACTAAAATTGAGTTGATTTCCAGTCGAAAGATCTGAATATGAACAACCTTGTACATTTAAATTTAATGTAGGTATCTTTGTCGGGGGAAGCAAAGTAGTTCATTTTACGCATGTTGAAACCCCTCTCAATCCTGAAAATGGAATGCCAAGCCTTATTCCTTCATCGTGTCCTAACTTTCCTGACTGTGGATTCAGACAGCCGGAGAGTGGGGTAGTACTTTCCTGTCTAGACTGCTTCCTGAAGAATGGTTCCCTTTACTGTTTTGAGTACGCTGTGAGCCCATCTGCTTTCATAGCCAAAGTACGAGGAGGCACTTGTACTACTGCAGCATCAGACCCACCTGAAACAGTCATTCGTCGAGCAATGTATCTTCTTCAGAATGGTTTTGGGAATTATGATGTGTTTCAGAACAATTGTGAGGACTTTGCTCTCTATTGCAAAACGGGGCTTCTGACAGTAGATAGACTCGGAGTTGGAAGAAGTGGGCAAGCTTCGTCAGTCATCGGTGCTCCATTAGCAGCTCTTCTTTCCTCTCCTCTGAAGCTGTTGATGCCCAGTCCTGTTGGCGTGGCTACAGTTACCGCTGGGATGTATTGTATGAGCAGATATGCTACCGATATTGGAGTTCGCACAGATGTTGTGAAGGTGGAAGTTGAGGACCTCGCTGCTAACCTTGGTTGGGCTTCCAGCAATGCAGAAGTAGCAGCAGCAGCAGAAAATGAGGCACAAAATCAGCCGATTGTCAGGTGACATTGTGAATTAGTAGATGAACTGGTATAGAGTTGCACTGGTTGTTGTTGTTATTAAATAAGTTTTCGGTTTCCCAGATGATTGACATTTATCATGTTCTACAATTGTTTAACGAGGTGTCCGATTTAGAAGTGCTATTTGATTATTATGTTTACAAGATTGTATGCATTGCTCTGCTGTCGTCTTTCTAGAAAAGATCGAAGAAAGAAAGCTGACTCATTTTTTCGGAACTCCTCTCTACACTAATCAGAGTCCTCTATGCCCCGTTCTGTACACACTATACAGTGTTTCCGTTCAATAAAACTGAACATCATATAACGTTAGTGCCTAGGGGCATCATAAATTATCCTCATTGTTAGATTTCTTTGTGCTTTCTGGTTCGAATTCTGCTTGACTAGCCAATTCATTGACGGACTCCTTAATTTCCTTAACTCTTGCTGCAATTTCTATCAGTAACGACTAGTAAAATGTTGGTTTTTGTGTATGGCTTTACTGTGTTTTTGCCTGTTGAAGTTGGTTGGTTGGGCAGGGATTTTAAGGTATTTTGAAGATCCTCTGCCGCAGACTTCATTTCTTCAAGTACTAGTTCAATCTTTGATGATTTTTTCATTGTTCTCATCATGCTGGTCAATTCATCCAAGACATTTGATGAATTTGTGCTTAGTTTCTTGCAGAACCTCCCAAGATGCTTCTTTAGGAAATCTGGTACCTGTTGTTGCCCCGCATAAACGTGAAATCTGGATTATGAACAAAAATATATATATATGGTATGGTAAAATGTTGGTGTCGAAGAAAGTAATAATTAATCTACCTCTGACATTGAGCTAATATTGCTGTTTAAAGTCTCTATGTGACATGCACAACTGCGTAGCGAAGCTCCAACCTTAAGGTAGAGTTTCCACGGATGTCGGAAATTGAAGTTCCCATGAGGTGGCTCCCATCTGGCGAAGATGGCCTGTAAGGGAGCAAACGAATATAAAAATGTTAACATTCAATTTCGGAACAGAGAGTACAAATTATATCATATCATTGTTTATTAAAGCTCATGATGAATTCATACCATAGATTCTTCTGTTGCTTTTGAACCAAGAACACACTTGTAGCCCTGCAATCTCTTA